>OY978221.1:16238063-16377190 GCA_963854785.1 Vaccinium vitis-idaea
GGCCAAACCGGATGAAACCGAACCGATAGTATTTGGTCCGGTTTCGGTTTCCATATCCCTCAAACCGATTTGCCGGTCCGGTCCCAAAAAAGTGCCAAAACCGGACCGGACCGGACCGTTTTCACCCCTAGGGAATACTAGATACTTCACTTCTGCAAATTTCTCACCATCTAGACCTATGAATGGCACCCCAACAAACTATGGTGCAACACAACAGCCACAAGGATCTTAGTATGCTGGTACTCCTCATTTTTCTCAGAACATGATTGCTGGTAATCCTCATTTTTCTTAGAACATGACTGCACCACCACATACGGTGCCTTTTTCTGCTCAAGCTATGTTTACATCTCCTGATGTCATGGGTTATTATACTCCTCCTACTGGGTCTGATGGACATCCACTGGGTCTCATTGCCTCATCTCATGGTCAACAACAAGTCCACCTGCTACTGCTCCTTGGTTCTTTGATTATGGAGCTACCTCCCATGTTACATATGATCCTTCTCATATTCAAATGCCAAATGGGGGCCTAAGCACCAGTTCTGTTGCTGTTGGTAATGGGCACACTATTCCAGTGACTCAATCAGGTAAAAGTCTTCTCTCTACATCATCCCATTGTTTTGATTTAAACAATATACTCCATGTACCTCAAATCTCCCATAACCTGCTATAAGTTCATCAGTTTGCTAATGATAACAACTGTGTTATCATTTTTGACTCATGTGGGATATATCATTCAGGACAAAGCTACTCTTCAAATTCTACATCAAGGGAGGTGCCACAAGGGGCTCTACCCCCTGCATCCTTCTTCTAGACCAGCCACTGCCTTGCTGAATTTGTCTTCTTCTGCTTCTCTGTGGCACAACAGACTTGGTCATGCACATTCTAGTTTCCTCTCCATTCTCTCTAAAGCTTACAATCTCTCCATTCCTACTACTACACAACTAGATTGTTACTCATGTAATAAGGCTAAGAGCCACAAATTTCTTTTCAATTGTCTACCACCAGCACTAGTACTCCTTTTGAATTGATTCATATAGATGTGTAGGGACCATCTCCCATTGCTTCATTTTCTGGTTTTAGATACTATTTGCTCTTAGTTGATGATTTCACTAAATATTGTTGGTTATTTCCTTTACATGTTAAGTCTGAAGTGAATGTTTGTGTTCAAGCTTTTAAACTTTTTGTCACAAATCACTTCTCTCTCACCATTAAAACCTTTAGGACTGATAATTGGGGGGGGGGGGGGGGGGGGGGGGATTTCTCAGTAAATTGATGGCCTCTTTCTTTGCTTCCTTTGGTATATCTCATGAAACCACATGTCCCTACACCCCTGAACAAAATGGGGTTGCTGAGAGGAAACATGGTCACATAGTTGAAACAACCATTGCACTCCTTCAACAAGCTCAACTCCCTGTGAAATTCTGGCTAGAAGCCATCACTACTGCCCTTTATCTCATAAACAGACTACCAAATTCCTCTATTGATTTTAAGGTCCCTTTTCATGTTCTTTACAATAAACCTCCAGATTACAGTCAACTAAAACCATTTGGTTGTTGTAGCTTCCCTTGGCTTAGGCCTTATGCATCTGACAAACTTGTTCCTAGGTCCTTACCTTGTATATTTTTGGGGTATTGTGCTGCTACAAAAGGCTATAGGTGTCTTGATCGTACCACTAATAGGGTTTACATATCTATGCATGTCAAATTCCTAGAACATGACTTTCCTTATCCTAAACTCTTATTCTTCTCTTATCACCAGCCCTCCTGTCCTCTCTCTTATTCCTGTTTTCAGACCTGCTTCCTTCTCTATTTCTTCTTGTCCCATTCCTAGTCCTTCTCCAGTTCCTACATCATCTCCACCTTATGTGCCTTCTTCTCATTCCTTTTCAGTCCCTACTTCTTCCACTATAGTACCTTCTTTCTCTACATATATCTCTCATCCACCTGTTCCTCTTCATACTGTTCCTGCCCCTATTCATCCTATGATCACACGCTCAAAGAGTGGCATTTCTGTTCCTAAATGTCCCTTCTCTCTTCTAGTGCATTCCCCCTCCTACACAGGAACCTTCTTCCTTCAAAGAAGCCCTGACCTTTCCTGAATGGCAACAGGCCATGTCAGATGAATACTCTGCCTTGATCCCAACAGGGAACTTGGAGCTTGGTTCCATTGCCTCCTACCGCTCCAGTCAATGGCTGTAATGGATTTTTAAAATAAAAAGAAACTCAGATGGGAGTGTTGCTCGTTACAAGGCTAGATTAGTGGCACAGGGTTTTCAGCAAACATAAGGCATAGACTATACTGAAACTTTTAGTCATGTGGTAAAACAACAGACTATACGAATTGTTATCTCTTTAGTTGTTACTTTTGGTTGGACCATCAAGCAGTTAGATGTGTCAAATGCTTTTCTACACGACACTATCCAAGAGCATGTATATCTCAAGCAACTCAGGGCTATGTGAATCCACAACTTCCTAATCATGTATGCAAGTTACATAAAGCTTTATATGGTCGCAAACAGGCCCCTAGGGCATGGTATGACATGTTGTCCAAGAGCCTTCTCAAACAAGGTTTCCATAACAGTTTGGCTGATTCATTTCTATTTGTTTTAACTCAAAATCAAGACTTAGTCTATGTACTTGTCTATGTGGATGATATCCTGATCACAGGAAATAATCCAGACCTCATTAGTCATATTATTCACATTCTTGGGTCTGATTTTGCTCTCAAGGACCTGTGTACTCTTCATTACTTCCTTAGCATTGAAGTAGTTCCAACACCAACTGGTTTGGCTTTATCCCAAACCAAGTATGCTACAGAATTGCTAATCAAAGCTGGCATGGATGGATGTAGACCTTGTGATTCACCTTCTGCTCTCAAGTCCTACCCTACTGGCCCTGATAATCCCTTTTGTAATCCAAAATTTTATAGAATGATAGTTGGGTCCCTTCAATACCTAACACTTACTAGGCCTGAGTTATCATTTGCTGTGAATGTTGTCTGCCAACATATGCATAACCCCATGGATAGTCACTTTTCTGCTATCAAGAGGATTCTGAGATTTGTTAAGGGGACTCTTGCCCAGGGCCTACACTTTACCAAAGGATCCCTTCACATCAATGCCTTCTCTGATGCAGACTGGGCTGGTGATGCCCTAGATAGAAGATCAAATGGTGGGTATTGTGTCTTTTTAGGGCCTAACTTGGTGTCATGGTCAGCCAAGAAACAGCAAACAGTAGCTAGATCATCTACAGAAGCTGAATACAAATCATTGGCCAATACTACTACTGAAATTCTATGGCTTGTACAGTTACTTACAGATTTGCATTTTCCTATTGATTCTGCTTCTCTGCCTGTTTTATGGTGTGAGAATAGCTCAGCTATATCACTGGCCTCAAATCCAGTCTTCCATGCTCGCACAAAGCATGTAGAAGTAGACTTTCATTTTGTTCGTGGGAAGGTTCTTCACAAGCAGTTGGTGGTCAAGCATGTTCCTTCAAATTTCCAGATTGCAGATATATTCACTAAACCCCTGACAATTGCTAGATTTCAGTTTCTTTCTACCAAACTGCAGCTGTTAAGAATCCCAGCTTCAATTTGCGGGGGTGTGTCAGCTCATACGGTTCAAACAAGTCAAGAGGTTCACAGTGGTTCAAGTAGTTAATGTTGTAACTAATTGTTTCTCTAGTTAGTTAAGTTGTATTACTCTATTAACTGCCTATATAAGCAGTATCTCGACCTCATGTCTTGTATTCAATTTTGATAATGAAAAGTGAAATTTCTCAGATCTATTTTCTCTCTCTAGAAATTAGTTAGATTTTCAGTTCTGTTAAAATCAAGGTGGACATAATTTGCATTTACTTCGTTCTTTTAGCAAGATTACTATTAGGCATAAAAAATTCCTAGCAAGATGGCTATTAAGGTATTTTTTCAACATGTGGTGTCGTTTGACATATTTCCAATGCTTGGTAGTAACTAAAAATAGTTCAATATGACCCGGCCGTCTGACTGGGACTAGGAGGAGGTGCTGTGCAGTTTGGTGCTGCAAAGCGTGCTGTGCACGGGTGGCAGCGGCACTCCGATGATCGGAAACATTCACTACGTACAGCACCTCCCCCTAGTCCGTCTGACTGCGGGGCGTAAGTTCTGCAAGTCTAATTGGAAAATAGTTTACGCGATAAGATCACTCACGAGTAGGAGGGAACGTAGTCCATTGCTGGCAAAGTCGTAACAATAGTGATACATACACTCCCTCCCCAGCCACTCCCAGCCACACCCTCTCTCACATGGGGTGTGGGGCCCCATGGGGCCCACATGTGGGGACCACACCCCATGTGAGAGAGGGTGTGGTTGGGAGTGGCTGGGGGGGGGGTGGTGTATATATCATTTTTGAAGTCGTAAAGTCTCGTCCGTAATGTAATTAGTTTGATTCGGGGGATGGAGAACGTGGCCTATTGCTGACAAAGCCACTATGTCCTGCCCGGGTAAAAGCCATTTTTAAAACGATCTAATGAATTTCACTAATACCAAGAAATCGTTGAGAAATTCATGAGCTAAATATCCAAAAAAATCCTAGTGAAATTCAGTAATTGGTTGTTATGTTTTGAAGTCTAGTGAAATTCGCGAGCTCAAAGGTAATGAAATTCATGAGGTGATTGTTGTGTTTTTAAAATCCAGTGAAATTCATGAGCTAGTTGTGTTTTGGAAAATTTGTGAAATTCACTAGCTTAGAAATTCACGAGCTCTAAGCTAGTGAATTTCACAAGCTCGAAGCTCGTGTTTGTTTGGTTATTCTACGTAGTTCAAATATAAGTAGTGTTTTCTAAGGCAGTGAAATTCACGAGCTTCGTTGTGTTTTCAAACCTGAAAAATCTCGAGCTCAAAGCAATTGAATTTCACTAGTTTGTGCTTAGTTGTTTTGTTTATTTCTGTTGTCGAATGGAATCTAGAGATGCTGAAAATCACGAGCTCAAACCCAGTGAAAATCACGTGCTCAAATCTAGTGAAATTCACGAGTTCAAACCTAGTGAAATTTCACGAGCTTAAATCCAGTGAAATTCACGAGCTCAAACCTAGTGAAATTTCACGAGCGCAAACCCTATGAAATTTCAAGAGCTTAAATTTCACAAGCTCGAACTTGAGAAAATTTGCTGGCTGAAAAGGTCACCGGCTGGAGGTGGGAAGTGGGAAGGAAGTAGAGTGTAAATTTGTGTGTGAAGGGTAAAAGGATAATCTTCATCATGAGGTTTTACTTAGAGATAAATAAAAACTAAGTGCATCCTTAATGGGAATTAAAGTTCACTTTTCTATCTTCAGAGGTAATTTGCTCAAAACTTTTTGTTTTATGCAGTACTCGCCCCAAGCACAAGCCCAAGAAACCATGGCTTTCGAGCCTTCAAGAAATATTCAAAAAAGAGGCCCAAATTGACAAGTCCATTTATATAGTAGATCCAAAAAGACCTGAGTTTCAGTGTTCCTACATGTATAAATGAGGCTCACTTCAATCCTCCAAGCCTAAATTTAACTTGGTGGCATAATTTTTGTATGAAGGGTGATGAATATCAATTGATGTGTAATTTAAGTTTTGATTTTTGAAAACAATTAGAATTATACTATATATTTGATTTTTGGAGTTGAGAATATTTGTTATGGTTGTTAATGAATCATATAATATTCATCTAAAACTTTATTAAGAATTAATGACTTTTGTGTTTAAGATATGTACAAATTATACGAGCCTCGGGCCTCATCTAGAAGGTTCGTTTCGGGCCTCACATACTTTAGAGTCGGTGCTGGTTGTGTATAGTAATCATGTTAGTTCAAATAAGGGTATAATTGAGTTTATCCAACTGTCGGGATGAAAAATAACCTCTAAAAATGACCAGGTTGCCTGGTTTAGGGGGAAGACCAATATCTATTTAAAGAGAATAATCATCCTGTTTAGAGATAGCACGTAAATTTTCATCATTGTCATTTTGAACGGTTATGTTTTCATCCTTTTTAATTGTAAAATACCTTTTCTACCCTTATTTAGTGATATCTATTAATATAGATAATTATTGTTGCCTAAATAGGTGGGATGTAATTTTTCTAATTTTGTGGGACGTAAGTTACCTAAAATCTGGGTTCTGAACATTTCCATTCCTCCCAAGGGAATTTTGAATTCCAGATTTTCAAATTATTTTATGATACATTATCATATTGTAGTTGGGATCAAATTATTTTATGATACATTATCATGGGTTTTACTTGATTATTGGCTCATGATCTCCATCATTTTGATTTTTACCACGAGTACTTGATTTTACCATATTTTATGTTTTGTTTTTTATTTTTACCATGATTATTGGCTCATGATCTCCATCATTTTGACATGGTTGCATTGAATCATGGTAAAAAAAATAAAATTATTCAACATAGTAACTCCAAACATCAAAATCTAAACTAACCAAAATGGGAAAACATAACATAGTAATATTTGTTGATTTAGAAACTTCGATCATGGTGAAGCATATGACCACAATATTTTCTAATTAAACATGGTAAAATTATGTCCTAGAATAGTAAATATGGTAAATTCGTTACAACTATTTAACTTGAACTCTTGGGTCATGGTAAAATACATGCCACAAGATATTTAAATGATTATGGTAAAAATACTAAAACTCGATAGGCTACATATGGTTTTTATCAAAAAAATTCACAGAGAGAAGAAGAAGAAGAAGAAGATAACGTGCAAAGTTCTGAGGACAAGCAACACCAAAATGGTTTGGTAGACTAAATTGATATGACATGAAATACAGCAGAAAACTTGATGCTCGCCCTCAATTCTCGGGCACCGTTGGGTCTTCCTCTTGCTTGTTGTCACCAAAAAAGCAGCCCAACTCCATTTCTAAGTCTTCTTCGTCGTCAAACAAAAAAATCGAACCACGTTTGAGAATTACTACTGAAAAGAATTGATCGAACTGTGGTTGTGGTTATTCAACTACCAAGATGTTGAAAATCATAATAGCAATGAAGGATGGAGGACTTTAACATAGTAACATGAAAAAATATAGCCACAAAGACAAAAGTACAGTAACGGAAAAAAAATCAAATTATGGTATAATTAGGGGTGTCCACGGGTCAGATCCGGACAGATCGGATTATGGTTTTTAAGATCCGGAACCGAACCGAACATTCACGGATCAGTTACGGATCAGATCGGATCGGGTGGATTTGACAGATTAAGAAGGATTATTGAGCGGATTGAGCGGATCCGATCCGATCCGATCCGGATCCGGAACCGCCAGATAAGAAATTCTCGATCCGGAACCGAACTGAACATTCACGGATGGGTCAACGGACGGATCGAATTGGACGAATTTGGCGGATTGAGCGGATCGGATGATCCACTGGACAGCCCTAGGTATAATTCAAAACCCTTATGAAATCGCGCCATTATATACC
Organism: Vaccinium vitis-idaea; assembly: GCA_963854785.1. Taxonomy (NCBI): domain Eukaryota; kingdom Viridiplantae; phylum Streptophyta; class Magnoliopsida; order Ericales; family Ericaceae; genus Vaccinium; species Vaccinium vitis-idaea. Next base: position 16,245,512 of record OY978221.1, read on the forward strand.
TTCGTTTCTAGCCGATGATTGATTTTTTTTTTGGAAATTAAGCAAGTTGACTGAGTTTGATACTTGGCCCGGCGATGGTCGATGGAGATGGAAGACGTCAATGGAAGACAATGGTGGAGGACGGTGATCGATGGCAATAGAGGAAGAAGAACGGTGATTGACGGCAATGGAGGAAGGAGGACGATGATCTACCGCAATAAAGGATGGAGAGTGGTGGACGGGGACCAGTGCAGCAATTGCATAAATAAGGGTTTCAAATGGATGTGTTTCAAGTTTCAACTAACCAAAATTCGGGGGATTTTGTTTCCCTGATACCTCCATATTAGAGCACTGGACCCCAAAATTTAGATAATGGTCTTATTTTTCTGCATCTATATAGTATATCTGATTTAGTCCCAAAATATAAAAAATATATACAATGAAGGGCAAATTTGGGTTTATTTGAGTTTGGGGATGAAAATAGAACTCCCAAATTAGGGCAGGATGATAACATAAGTTAAGGTGCTTCAGAGGATCATTATTTAATTAACCCCATAAATAAAATGGCTGGGATGAAAATTTACGTGGTGTCCAAAAAAGTGATGGATATTTAATTACCTCAACTTTTAATTTATGGATTTATTTTTCACAAGATTTGTACAATTAGAATGATATTCAAAATACCTTTAAAAAAATATCAATATTGACTATATTTTCATAAAAAATAAAAATAATAGTAGTATAAATTATGGAGGGAATGAGAGAATTGTTGGAGTTTCAGACAGAAATGGAAAAGAATTTTGAAGAAACCGAACTTAAGTTCCATTTATCAATCACTTTTTGAATAAAAAAATTATACTTTGATTTTCTAAAATAGTACTAGTAGAGTTTTAGAGGGTTTTGATCCTTTTGGATTAGAGATGCCTGAACAAATCTAATGGGGCTTCTTAAGCGTCCGTACCCCGTCCCAAATTTTTTAAAATTACCTCAACCCCATGTTTTTCTCTCTCATTTTTTCATAAAACAAACTGAAAATCATAGAAATTGAGAGATGGAAGTTCGGATACTTTTTAAGCTCTCAACTGGGCTCCTTTGGCAAATCCCCTTTTTTGGTTTTTTTGTTGTCTTTATTCAAATTTTTTTTGCATTTGTTAGTTTTGCGTCAAGATTTTGTGGTTTCTGGATTTCTTTCGACGAGACGAATATAACAAGTATAAATTTATGGTCAAACCAAATTTTTTTTTGTATAAAGCCTAAAATATTTGGATTATTGGATTAATTTTGGCTTTATTAAAAAAAATTTGAGTTTTGACCATAATTTTATACTACTTGTTAGATTCGTCTCGTCCAGAGGAATCTAGAAACCACAAAATCTTAACACAAAACTAACAAATGCAAAAAAAATTTGAATAAAGACAATGAATAATCTAATAATCCGGATAATGGATTATTTGCCAACGGAGCCCGTACATTTGTTAATTATATAGTAAGACAGATGTATTATACTTTTGGATTTCCAAGAATCAGTCGTTACAGAAATTATGTGTTTGAGTAATGGGGAAGAAATTTGCTTGGAAACCGGACAATGGTGGTGGCTCCAAGTTGCAGTTAAAAAAGAAATGAAAGCAAAGTTAAGAAAGAGGCAAGGAAGGACGCGTAAGAGAGAGAAGGTATGAATATCCCATTCTTTACTTGAACTGCCAAATGATTTCAGCACTAAGCAAACCTCCTCCAGTCCTCCTCCTCCTCTCTCTCTCTCTCTCTCTCTAAACTTTAAAGTGCCCTCAGCCCTTCCGAAAAGCTTTCTTTTTGTAATTGGGGTTCTGTTCCGTCTTTTTCTCTCAGGAAAAGAACACAAAAGGGTGAGAACAAAGGACGAATGTGGCAGAAACAGCCCCAAAAATCTTCTTACAGTGAATCCATTAAAATTCTTGAAGCTCATGTTCAACATGCCAATACTCTGTAAGCACTTCTAGTTCTTAATTCCTTCAGCATCACATAGATACATGCGTTTGTGTATACTTGTTATGTTTTGATGTTCCTATTTGTCTAATACTCATATTTATTTATTTGCGAGATTGGGTTGTGTTATGCTTTATATTTATATATCATTGAGATATCTTTTTATGAATTCAAAAAGTTATAAACGTTATCCCTATCAAACTAAGGTTAATACTATGCACATACAATTCAACAGTCCCGAAAATACATCTATGGAATTTCACTTTAGGACTAGTTTTAAATTGCATTTTAATCTCCTAATGTGTCCTTACACGTATCAACAAAGTGTCATGTCGGATCCATGGCTGACACGTGTCGTATACAGATACATGAGCCCAGTAAATGTGTTCGTAATTCTTAGCTAGAAGCCTAGAACACATTTAATTGTGGGCCTTTTTTTTTCTTTGATCCGATGGTTGTTGGCTCATATACTGTAAGACACAAACGCAACCCCAAGGAGGAGTTATGACGAGTAGGGAAAAAATCCAGCATTGATCTACATTATGGAGGAGGAGGTTATACCCATGGAAGGGAAAGGAACTAATGAGATTTGAGGTACATTTACAGGGTTTGTTGTTACTTGTTACAGTTGAGGAACGAACAGTGTAGACGTATAGGACAAGATGGGAACTTGGTCCAGGTGAGGAGTTAACTGTTAAAGGCTTAAAGCGTTAGTGGTACCAGAACTTGAAGATGGTGAACTCTCAGAAGTTGTGATGTTGATTCTGGAAAATATAGCTCCGCTAAGAATTCAGTTTTGTCGATGGTTACTTGCATGGGTAGGCTGAAAACAACCGATTTGTTATCAAATTGTGGCATTATTGAAGGGATAGAAGTATGTTGCTTTTGTCGGGTGGATTCAGAATCTGCTGATAATATTTTACTCTCGTGCTTCAAAGCTTTGGCAGATTTGAAGAGATTGCTTAAAATGGTGGGGTGTTATCTGTAACACACCAAGGTAAAATAGGAGTGGAATGGGTGGAGTAGTTTTAAGAAACCTACTCAATTATTGGTCTACCGTACCCTTAGTCAAAATCTGGTCCTAGTGGAAATGGAGGAGTCCCATGTTTTCGAGAATAAGCTTGTGATGATATTGAGCTCAGAGTAGCAAGATGGGTGAAAATGAAGAAAGAATTCAAGCATTTCTTTTTGGATGATATAGTCCGCAGATTGCACAGCATCAAGTGGTCATAGGCTTATTTTCGAGCTGTGACTGATATTTCATCGACTAGGCATTTTGTTATGTAATAATCGATTTAGTTTGTCTGGTTCGGATCTCATCTACACGTTAGATTTAAATATTAATGAAATTGGATCTAACAAGTTCCATTGTATTTGGGTATGGGTGTGATTGGCTTAAACTCGGGTGCCAAGCTAGTTGGGATGCCGTTTTTGCTATGATGCCTTGTAGTTGTAGGACCAAATGTGGTGATTTGGAATATCTACTTTATTTCATCCGACAACAATTTCCTCTTTGCTGATGAAAAGCACTAAAACTGATCCTTGAAAAGGGCTTGTTGCAAAGGGAGGGTGCCCAAGAGCTTATATACATGTTTGATTAATTTAACAAAGTCTTTGATGCTGAAAACTTACCAATAAGATAAGAGTAAACTACAATAATTATAATTTCTGTTTTGGGATGTTGATATTTCAGGGCGGCTGCTCTTCCAGGAGACTACGATGGAGATTGTATTCAGTTTAAGTTGTCTTACAGCACCTTTGCTCCCTTCTTGCTGTTTTTGATAGAATGGATGGACTATAGTTGTACGGATAGTCTCCCAAGTTATTTAGGCATTCTTCACATACTTGTATACAAGGTCTGTTGTTCTCCTTAACCTATTGTTTCTCCACTTGTGCTATTCAAATGATATCAAGAGCGCTTTTGCAGGCGGATCGATCCACTTTTTTGTTTCTGTTTTTGTTACCTTTTGTTTTGTTTTTCCTTTAGAAACCGATGTCAGTGTCTAGTGCTTTACAGGTATATATTGATGGAATGCCAACAATGTCGTCACAAAATAGGAAAGCCACTCTGAGGGAATTTTATGGTACACTTATTTTTGTCCATGCCTTTTAAGCCAAATTCATCCCCCTCGTTTCCCACGCTATTCTGTATTGTATGTCAGAACCCGTTTGATACTATCAACTTGAAGGGTTAATTTTTTAACTTTAAAATTTTGGCAGCTGTTGTGTATCCTTCACTGAAGCAACTTGAAGGGTTTGTCGATGAGTTTGTGCAAGACAATAATGCTAGAATTCAATTCCCCGAAGCTTTGGGTATAGCAGCAGTAGAAGAGAAGAGGGATTTATCTGGTAACTCGAACATCGAAAGAGATGATGAGTGCGGAATATGCATGGAATCTTGCACCAAGTTGGTATTCCCCGATTGTGGCCACTCCATGTGCAACAGCTGCTTCCACAATTGGTAGACACATATCACAATCCCCACTTTCATTGTTCAGTTTCTTGCTGTTTCTTGGATTTCATGCATTTAATGCAGATTGGTATGTGAAAATGTGTTCAAACAGGAGCTTGCGATCTCAATCATGTCCCTTCTGTCGAGGCAGTCTGGAGAGAGTAGGCTCCAGAGATTTATGGGTGCTGACTAGTTCCACTGATGTTATCGACATTGTTTCTCTAGCAAAGGAGAATCTTAGGCTCTTCTATACGTATATTGAGAACTTGCCACTGATGGTGCCTGAACCGCATTTGTTTCTGTATGACTACCTGTTTTAGTGGATGAAGAATCTGCTCCGCTGTGAAACATGCTCACCCATTGTACATATAGTCTGGTATAGGCTGTTTTAAGTAGATGTATATGTGAATAACAAATCTATCGAACATGTAACTCAGTTTTTTTGAACCTGAGTGTTGGATTGGAAAACGCATGTTGTTTGGGAAACTTGGTATGGAATATGTATGATTGATCATGAACCAAACTTTTAACTTATGGAGAACCTTAAACCAAATATCCCTTGCTTTCTTTTATCTTGTTTACGTTTGTGGATTTCCGATCCTCTATCCCTCTCTTCTGCTCATTCTTTGTTTCATGCCTGTCTATCTTGATTTTGGCAATGTGACGAAAAGAAGGAAAACGAATCGACGGATGATCAGACAGAAACTGCATAAAGGATCTGGAGATATCTTTCTGGTTATGAACATGCATTTTGTTTCTTTTTTATGGGATATGGCAATGCGTTTGATCATGGGAAATTGGTGTGGAGCCTGTGGTCTAGTTCTTTGGAGGGAGTTTTTTGCAAACTGGGAATTGGGCCTTTTCTATGACTATGAAGGTGGGCTTAGTTATTAACTATAAAAGAACTACTTGCAAAGGCTGTAATAAAGTAATTATAGATAGTGCCCCAGTAATTTCAAAGATTCTCATAAAAATATATAGAATGGTTCCTTATATTTACTACTCCCTCCATCCCTTTTTAAATGCGTTGATTCATAAAAAGGGACGGAGGGAGTAGAATTTTTGTTGCTGCTTCTCTCTTTTGTGTGAATTTCTTTATAAAAAAATATGGCATAACTACACTTATATTTGTATTACACCGTACCTTTAATTTTAACTATTTGATAATTTTCATAATGCTTCCGTATGGAATATTATCTAAAAGATTCACAATCGAAGTTGGAAGATGTTTCAAATACCACACTTGGGTTACTGGACATGTGTTTGTACCATATCTAGACCTTCCACGTGTCACGTGATTGAATGGAGCAGATTTGGCTACATGATAAGCCAAATTCCCTATATTTTAGGAGACCAATATCTTTGAGATAAGATGATAAATTGATTACCTAAATTATAGGAGATTAAACATACTGTATTACTCACTTCGTCCCAATTTGTTGTGCTTGTTTCTTTTTTGGAACATTTCAAAAAACTGTCTATATCTCATAATCTATAATGTTTTTTATGATTTGAAATCTTTGTATAAGGAAATTAATTGAGATCTATCAAACAAGATCCATATTGAATATAAAAAATATTATAGGATAAAAGATATAGACAATTTTTTGAGACATCCAAAAAAGGAAACAGACACAACAAATTGGGACGGAGGGCGTATTTAAGATCATGGGTAGTTTTTTTGGCCTAATGGGGACACTTGGAATTCATCTATAACAATTAAGAAGAATTATTGGCGGGAAGTTATAAACCAAATGGAGGTTAATTTAAAGCATTATGCGAGAAGATAATGGACAGTTATTCCTCGGCGGTTTTAAAGTTTATCATGCCTATAAATACAAACCTTAGGCCCACGCGCCATCAAAACTCACAGCAGCTAAGTAGTTTATTTAGTATCATCCCTAACTATCTAGTTAGTCGATTTCCTCTTTCTTTCTTCCTCAACCATGTCAATCTCTCCTCATCTCCTTTCTTCCTCTATGTAATTTAGTTTTCTTTGTTTGTTGAAGTCCTTGTCCAAGGCATTCAAACATTGCTTGAAGGAGGTTTGTATATAGATTTAGGCGCACTTTCCATCTTTCATTTGGAGATCTCATATCTCTTGTCACGCCCTCATACTCTCACACCCTACTCGGTGTTGGCTCCTCATTACTCCTGTCCCTGGAGAAATACATGTCAACAACATGCTAGTTTGATGTCGCCCATTTGATGTTGATATTTTTTATAAATAACTTATGTCTTCTTCTTGACTTTAATAATTATCTTAGCCATCCCAACATCTAATTGGCTTAGTCCCTGTGTGGGCCTTCCCCTTGCCGTTAGCACTTTTGCTCTTAATTAAAGGTTCCCAATATTGTGGCTTGATCAGAATCCGCGTTAAGTCAAGCTAAGTAGACTTAGCTGTTCAATTTTTAATTTTGACAATTAATGTGATTAGAACATATGATCACACTTCACTTGTTAGTTGGTAATTGTGTGAGATTCCTAACTTATCGAAAATATTTCACAGGATTGTGAAATATGTTGAATATTTAGTTTGATTATGTAAAAGGATGATCACAAATCATGAGCTTTCAACGTGATGGATACCGGTTGAGTTAGAGCAGTTTAGTTCATTTAGCAGCCAAAGTAAAAGGACTCGGGGCTGCTGGAGAGCACTCCCTGAAGAGCGGCCTTGGTTCGCGGCATCAAGATCGTCGGATGTGTTTTCAACAGCTCGGATATAGTTCATGTAGCAGCCAAAGTAAAAATGTGCATAAATTAGTTAATGCCCCCATTCCAACTACTCCCCTCCATGGCATATACATGTAACCAAATGATTCGTGTGATTATTAATATGCATCTTGATGATAATAAAGAAAACGAGTTCGTAAAAAAAAAGGGGAAGACAACAGAAAAAAACAAATAGGTAGAGAACAACAATCTGGGCATCAAGAAGAGCATAAGAAAGAGGGTAAAATTCTCATCCTTTGATTAAATTAACACAAAAGCAAGACTCCACTTAAGAGAAGTTGCATGGAGTTCATTCCTCCAATTTCTTATGTCAACCAATCATGCTTCCCATCGGTTTGTCTAATTATTTACTACGCTGAGAGCACGGCCACGTGGTTCTTTGAAACATTCCAATACCACATATTCTTATAGGGTTCACAGCTATGTCTGCGGATCCACCATAAACAAGGGAGGAGCTACATAGGGGCCAGGGGTGCCCCTCCTATTTTGGAGTATAATTTACATATTTTTTTTAGATGTTCTTCAAAAATAGGGGTCAGGGGTGCCACCCCCTATTTTGGAGTATATTTTACTAATTATTTTGTAGAAATTCTTAAAAAATTATTCAATTTCGAAAATAATTAAAAAGTAAAAATAATTTTGATTTCGAAAATACTAAATTATGGTGAATGATACCGTGCAATAATGATACTGCGTTCATCGAGTGATATGATAACAAAAATACTCGAGATTGATTTTTTAATTATATATCAAAATCATCCCATTAAAACTCAAATGACTGGATTAGTCTTGAGAAAATCATCGTGCGAAGATTTCTTTCATAATCCGGCCCCCTCCGATTTCGATTTCTGGCTCCACCCATAAATATGCGGTGTTGACATGATCTGGAGCACTTCATGACCGTGTTCCTGGTCTACTGAATAATTACTCCACCTGTTTTAAAGCAATAATTCCCTTTCACAAAAAGGGCTTTGCTAGTGGGCATTTCCTTTTAGAGCCATTTTGAGTTCCTTTTTCCAAAGGGGTCATCCCTTCCCCACTCTCCAAAAGTTGTACCTTTAAAACCTCTCCTATTTTTTGAAAGTTTTGGAACCTCAATTAAAAAATATTGTGTTGTTAGCATGTGTATGTGGGAACAAATACCACCATTACTCTTAATGATTGTGGATAATAAAAAGGTTCCACCAATGAACATCGACCGTATGCACAGAACTTACGCCCATTTATTTAATGTGACTAGAGGGTGTTTAGCAACGGTTATCTTCTGGTTCTCCCACAAGGGATACTAGGGTTCGAGCCTCGGTAGAGGCGTTTGGGGTTTACGGTTATGAATAGCTTCTAGACCCCTTTGGACTAACTTACTAACTCCCCCGCTAACCTTCCACTGATGTATATCAAATGACAAAAAACAAAACTATTCTTAAAGAGAGTTGGTATTTCTGATGTTTAGTAAACTTCATAGTAGTTTTTGTCAAAAATTTTGGGATTAGTCATTTGCCTCGCAGAGAAGTATCGAGAAAATATATAAATGTCGACCGAAGTTGAAAAAAGATTAAGAAGACAAACAAAAAGATTAAACTTTTCAATATTTTTTTCGTCATTGGTAAACATTTTTTTCGTCACAACTTATACTTTTTAGATTCTTCTACTCGAGACGAATATTAATTTAAAAAGGTTTTATGCGAATGTAACTAAGCTTCAGAAAAGATGACAATTAAAAAAATACCATTCGCATATTCTAGGGAAAACACTCCCTATAAGTAATTATTTCCGGAAAAAAAAAAAAAAAAAACAAACAAAAACTCTCGAAGGATACATAGTCCCGCCGGAATGGATCATTAATTAGTGATGAGATTAATGATATCACTATTTTGATGGTATTACTTAAATATTCCATCGGGATGGCTGCTTAATACAATGATAAGGATGTTTAAATTTTAGCAAAACAAATTATATGTATCTGCTTTTTTTTTGTGTACAAGCAAAAATATCTACTCTATTCTAATCTAACGGAGTTGGGAATCTAACGGAGTTGGGAATGAGACCCTATAGCGAGATTCAAACTCAGGATAAGAGAGCTTACCACTTGAACTACTCCTTGTTTTCTAACATGTGTCTGCTTGAATATATAATTTAGTCTGATACCAGGGGCGGAGCTATATATATAGGGGCAGGGGTGCCCCCAATTTCCTATATATTTGGGAGTATATTTTTTTTTTATTAAAAAAAATTATAAATTTCAAAAATAATTAAAAAGTTAGAATAACTTTCATTTAGTAGCAAATATTAAATTAGAGTGAATGATATTTTGCTATAATGATAATGCGTTCGTCGAGTAATATGATAACAACAATACTCGATATTAATTTTTTTAGTTTATCAAAACCGTCCCATTGAAACTCAAATGACTTGATTTAGTCTTAAAAAAATCATCGAACCAAGACTTTTTTCATAATCCAACCCTTCCAACTTCGATTCCTAACTCCGCCATTGTCTGATCGATGATCATGTGGATTCAAACAAACGAACAATTCGTGTTGAATATATCCCAGCACTATGACCTATTAATGGAGCTAGGCGGAAAGCGGACTTACGTGGAAACTTGCACTCGAAGATCACAAAATGGGGATTAGAAAACGAATTGGATCCCTACCTAGATGTGTGTAAATGTACTTAAAAATTGTGCACCCATTGGAAAAGGATCGAATTAACATTTCCTCAACCAATGATAAAGATCAGCTGCTCAGGATTATGGTGCCCCGGCCCTTTTTTTTCATTTTTCTTTTGGAGGTGGATTGTACGTGGTGCTTGTATATTACGTGGTGATTGTACGTGGCCAGGGCTCTTGCATCTCACTAGGAGGTCAGGAGTTCGAATCTCCCTGCCTGCGTGCAGGGACTTTTCCTTTATTTATTTGTTTCTTTCTTTGTTTCTACCCTGTAACGGGTTTATTTCTTGTATTGATTAAGTTGTTGGGCTTGGTTGTCTCGTAGACTCTCACAATTCATGTAGTGTCCCGGGTTGATACTTTGTACTTCATATGTGATGTAATTGATCTCTCTTCTATCGATTGACAAAAAAAAAAAAAAGTATTGTGTTTTATGATATTCTAAGGTACCCATCCTATCGTGCATATGACCATAAAAAGTTATGTATTTTTATGGTCAATGTCGTATCCTTTTTTGTTGAACGTTATGATAAAGGATACCATGAAATAAGTAAATTCTAAAATACTACTCCCTCCGTCCCAAATTTGTTGTCCATTTCTTGGAAATTGAGTTTTTTTGAGGTCAAAATTATGGTGTTCGATTGTTTCAAAATTAGGGCGAGTGCCTGACTTTAGGGGTAGTCCCTTTGGTCAGGTGTTCGATTCCCCACAGGGTGAGTACCTGTGCTAAGCGGGGGGCCGTGACTGGTGTGGGTTGCGCCAGCTCCCTCCGAGGTTTGGGTCGTGCAGTGGGTCCAATTAGTGGCCTATTGTAGGGTTGTTCCTCGGTTATCAAAAAAAAAAAAAAAAATTATGGTGTTCTAAAAAAATTAACTTTCCAAAATTGCCCCTCTAATTCATATGCCACTTTGACTATTTTAGCAATAAATAACATGTACTACCATTACTAAATTGCATTGGGAAAATTTTGAGCGGGTAAAGGTACAATAACTCAGAAGGTGTGCTTCTTTAAATTTTGAAACCCCTTTATCAATTAGCACATGCATGAATTCCAAGGCTAAAGGGTAAAAATGGGACTTCATATCATATTGTCCATTGACTTTTTAAATTGGACAAAAAAATTGGGACATCAAAAAGGTGGGGGAAGTGGACAACAAATTTGGAACGGAGAGAGTACGTCATTTGATAAATGGTAAAAGATTTCGTAAGGTGAAAATTAAACAACTATCTATCAAAGGTTATGCCATTCAATTGGTAAGTATTTATTTCATTTGTGAGTTTTGCTTGGGCTTATTCTTGTAAATGGTACATATTTTGGTGAAATTCAACAAGAGATGTTCTATATTCAAACAAAGTGGGAGACAATATAGACGCGAGCTCCCTATATGTTCCACTCACATGTTGTATATGCATGTCTGCCTGTCTGGTATTTAATGATGTTATTAGTGTCATATAAGAAATCGTATACTTTAGGGGTACTGTCATAAATTAATTCGCTATCGTATAATTTTGTAGACTGACCAAGGATGAACTATTGATTACACACAATAGGAAGTGCAGTAGATGAAGCTTGTAATGCTTAATTATTTTCCAGCATAAATATATGTGTAGAATTTATTTTTGTAATTACATTATATACTAGATTGGAGTACAAACTAATGACATAGCAGCACATGACATTAGTTTTTTACAAAAAAAAAAAACTAGACAAGTCATTATTTCACAATAAATCACATAAAAAACAGTGAAAAAAATCAATTTATTCTAAAAACACCTTTAGTGGAACGCCCCCAATATACAATCACGTACAGTTTGTGTTTAATAAAAAGAACTAGAAATAGAAAATAATGGGGGTCAACACGTGATAAGTTAAAGTCCGATGTTTTGCTTATAATAAACTAGGACTGTTGGCTTTTTGTCTTTTCACAATTTATGATACATGTCATTCTTCTCACATACATCAATTAAAAATGTTTAAAAAGTCAGCTTAGGGGGTGTTTTACTAACAAAAAATATTTTTTTTCAAAAATCAAGGCAAGTTATTCTCTCACAATATATCACATAAAAAACCGTGAAAAGTCAATTATTCTAAAAACTGCCCCAAATCTATTAAAGAAATGGATAAAGTAATTGATAAATCTCATTGCTAGTGCAGATTAAGTTATCTTCATGTAAAAAGCGACAACAAAACAGGGTGAAAAGGCACGCTCCAATCAAATGGGGACAACAAACACCTATAGGTCTCTAATTGGACGTGATTAGGGTGAGTTTGTCTAAAGTGTGCGTTGTCCCTTACTATCCTTTTTTTATTTCGAACTTCGAAGAACGGGAGGGGTTCGGGCTGGCTTACGCCGCACTTTAACTACTCTTCTCTATGATCCAGCGAAAAATAGGTTATTCATGTGTCGGGACTAAAGAATTCACAAAAAATTACTCACTTGCGACCCAAAGAATTAGTCCGTTCAAGAGAAAAAAGTACTAAGTGCAGTGACAGAGCTAAGAGTCCCGAAGAAACAAGTTATAATGGACAAAAATTCAACATTATATATCTTTCTATTCCTTACTCAACAAATAATTAAAAAAATAATTTTCAACGTCTTTATATTCCATAGTCAAAGAAAAAATCAAAATACATTTTTCAAGATTGATCATCTATCAAAATATAACAAAAGCAGATTAACAACCTATTAAAGTGCACACCGACATGTTCTCAATTTCAAAAATCATCTACGATTTTGGAAACAATCCACTATGAGCTTGAAAAAAATCATTCGATGAGAACTTGAGAGATCTCAATTGACAAAAAGAAAAGAAAAAATTAAAAGTGCAGGGTGGGCAGGGCCCACCCCAAGTCCCCAACCCTTCTTTCCCTCCGCCCGTGCTTGAGTGTCCTGGGCCATTGAATAATTACTTTGAGGGATGAATACAGTAGTTAGAGCATCCACAATGGCCTAACCAAAATCAAAAGATTGCTAAGGTTAGCAATGTATGCTCAAAAAAGTGCTCACATTGGAATAACCAAACTTAGCAACCCCTTAGCAACTAACCAAATTTTGGCCCTTGGATAACCAAAACTAGCAACATTTTGCCAATAACCAAATTTAGTGGACCCCACATTTACCCAATCAAGTACACCCATCACTATACAAAATGACAAAACCTTCTCTCTCTCTTCCCTCCTCTCTCTCTCTCAACAATGTTTTCAAAAAATTATTTTAGAAATCTGAAAAAAACTGTTCAAAAACTGTTTTATTTTTCAAAAAATTGTTTTTACTCAGATGGAGCATGGGCGAAATATGGTGCTCTGTGCATTGTCAAAATCTGGGGTAAAATGGAAACATGGGTTTGTTTCCAGATCTCCACGAAGAAATTACTAATGTTGTTAGTATTTTTACTCCCAATGATCCGAATTGTCTGATCTTCGTTTATTGCTAAAAATAATCATGGAATAACATGTTCCAATCGTTTCTAGCTTCAAATTTTCATGCTTTTGGAAGCCTCAATTGTTTGATTTTATATGTTCTGTTTTCATTTTTTCGTGAGTCCATTTTTAATTTTCTACTTCATTAGCTTCAAAACTTATTTTTGTTGTTCGAAAAAATAATGTAGCAAGTTTTGGTTATTCAAATTTGAAAAAGTGATAGGGAGTCTATTGTTTTTGGTTATGGACAAAAAACACCAATGTGAGACTAGACATTGCTAACTTTAGCAACCTCTAAATGGATAACCAAAAGATGATGTGGCAACTTTTGGTTATCCAATTTTGGTTAGGCCATTGTGGATGCTCTTAGTAGTTTTTCATGAATTATTTAAGGAAAAAAAAAAAAGCATCTAGACCCTCAAGGTAATTAGTTATTGTAATATTAGCTCTTCAAAATTCCAATTGACGTTTACTTTTTCTTTTCAAAAATGCAAACTAACTCTTTCATAAGTCGTTCTCTTTTTGAAAACTTATGTGACCGACACACATGTCGATATCGATATCACTGTGCCATTGCACAAGGGCATCGAAATGATTATGGATTATTACGCTTTCTTCAAAAGTAATAGTAAAAAAAATGACAATGGCACTAAAAACATTCTTACGACAGAATTAAGCCTCCAATGTCATTCATGTTTAGTAGTTAGATTCTATACCTTAATATTCCCCTAATTACTCCTAATCAATTTTATTCTCCACCTCCTAATTACTACTACTACTACTTAACCTAAATAAAAAGGCGTAACGCTATCGTGCACGGTGGGGACCGTTGACACCTATCTACAACTAGCGCCAAATATTCGTTCTTCTTCTATTCCTTCCCTTAAAACCAGGACACTCTCCTTTTTGAACTCTCGCCCCTCTCTCTCTCTCTCTAAACTCACAACACAACAGATCTCCGTTCTTCTCTCTCTACATATACGTACAGACAAATTCTGTATATGCCCTAGTGCAATTGTTGTCCTTTTTACAGCTGAGTCTTGGCCATGGACAGCAGTTTTTCTTCCCCTCGAATGGATTCGTTCCCAGCCGGTCTTCGTGTTCTCGTCGTCGACGATGATTTAGCGTGGCTTAGAATACTAGAAAAGATGCTCAAGAAGTGTTCTTATGAAGGTCGATTATTTACCTTTTTTTCAAAAACGTGTTTTTTGGCTGCTTTATCATAGGCTCTGGTTGGTTTATTAGATTTCATATGTGTTTGTGTGTGTTTCGTATATGTTTTTTTTTTAAGCCGTATGCACCAACTCGTGTACTAATAAATGTACAAACTATGGGGTATGTGGGAGTGGCGGGGCTCAAAAACTCCATGTAAGAGAGTTTATACATTTGTTTGTACCGGGGATCATGTGTGCCTTTTCTTTACTCTTAGGCTCTGTTTGGGTTGCTGTAATTTTTCGAAAGAAGGGAAATTGTTTTTAATGCTACCTCATAGTTAGCTATGATAGATTTAATGTGGTGACTGATATTGGGATTTGGAGCTTTATGGTGATAGAGGTTAAAGTACCATTTTATAGGAGTGATTTTGAAATCCCCAGCTATCCAAACGGAGCCTTTGTATAGAGATCAGATTATTTGCTGTTTCCATGATTTTGATGAACATATGGGCCATTGGTTTTTTGCATTTCGTGTTTGTTTCTGTGAAGTTTGGCTTAATTCATATCATCACAAAGAATGTGTGATGTCGACCCAGTTAGAAAAGTAGCAGTTGCTAGTGATTAATCATTCTGTTGATGCTGCCGCCTGATCCCAACGTAAAGGCCTGCATAGGAATTCTGCTTCGTCAATTTTAGTTTGGATTAACTACCTAATTGGTTTTACAAAAACATCCACTGGTGGCTGTATGTCGACGAAGGTTGTTGGTTATGGGATCCAGTGGTGAATATTATGGTGCCTCCCCCTTGCAACTTGCAAACAAAGTAATGAAGTAGGAGACATAAAGAAAGAATAGTCTTTGATTCGTCTATTATTTGTTCTACCTCTTTGCACTGTTATTATCTCTTATCTTACCACTTTTTCGTACAGTTGATTTGATTCCAAAGTGATTGTGATTAAGCAACATGAGGGATTCCATGATTTAAAAGTTTTAAGTTTCTTTCTTTCTTTTTTTTTTGATTGGCAACATTATGTTGTCAGTGCCAGAGTTGTCAAACAGGATGATTGCATTCTGTTACCATTATACACGAGTTTGTTGGCTATGAACATCATTCTTTTGGTTACATCAAGGTTTATCTTACCATCTTCAGCTGATTTTAATCCTAGTCGATGCACGCAATCACCAAAAATTTGCATCTGGTAAATCCAGGAGGGTTTAAAGCGAGACCTCTAGTCCTTGGGCATTATTCCTTGTCATCTTTTGGTGTCAAGTTTGAAAATAGTTATGGGGTAGCGATCAAATTCTACTTTCTGAAGTTGCTTATTTGTTTGATTGTAGCTGAAAAGTGCAATAAGTTAGTTGAAAAATATGCCTACAGTGCCCATAGTACCCCGAGTCTTCGAATCATCAGGTTTCTGTTATCTTACTTGTCAACATGGTGAAAAGTGAACATGTATGAAACCCTTGACACAAGTCTTGGCAACACATTTATTTTATGCAACTTTCTGAATGGACTCGCATAGTCACTTTCATAAACGATAGGGAAGAAACTGTTCAGCAAGGGATATGTCTGGTGATCGGTTGAGCTTGTTTGGTGTTGTGTTACATGATTAGTTTGTTAAGAAGTAGTCTTTCTGCTTGCTGTTACATGTCCTGAAACTTTTCTAATTCAGTAAAGTCATTCTTCTGTTCTGTTTCTATTTGTCCATTAGTTTCCTAAATGTCCCAGAATCCACCAATCTAGCCTGCATACCTTGTTTTCCTTACCCTATCCCGCGACTGCTGTCTGTATCTCCCTGAGACAGCAAGGAAAAAGAGAACCTTGTGGTGGCAAATCAGAAGAACGAAGGAGTGTAAGTTCTTGCCAGCTAAGAACTCTGCATCCTATGGACAAGTCTCAAGATGTCTCACCCTTTTTTGTTCTTAGATTAGAAATGCTTGATCCTGTATAATCCGGACAGTTGCTCTCTTTTTCTCCAAAGATTTATATTTTATTGCATGTCCTCTAAATATCTTAGTTTGTTCAGTAAATGATCTTTGTGACCCGGATATCTTTGGTTAGTATTCATTTTGTTTGGTGATGAGTGATGACACTGCATAATTTGTATTATTTACACTTTTATACTTTTTAACTGCTGCTTTTGTGTGTTTCAGTGACAACGTGCTGTCTTGCAAGAGAGGCTTTGGACTTGCTTCGTGAAAGAAAAGATGGGTTTGATATCGTAATCAGTGATGTTAACATGCCTGACATGGATGGGTTTAAGCTTCTTGAGCATGTTGGACTCGAGATGGATCTTCCTGTCATTAGTCAGTGAAATATGATTTCATTCATGTCGACTGAGTTTTATTTTCTTTGTCTTGTTTGTCTTATGGTCTTACCTTAAACAATATTTGCAGTGATGTCTGTTGATGGGGAAACGAGCAGGGTAATGAGAGGCGTGCAACATGGGGCATGTGATTATCTTCTCAAGCCGATAAGAATGAAAGAACTTCGCAATATATGGCAACATGTCTTTAGAAAGAGGATACATGAAGTGAGAGATATTGAAGGCCAAGAGTGCATGGAGGAAATCCAGATGATGAGACATGGATCTGATCTATCTGATGAATGGCACTCATTCAATGGAGGCGAGCTAAATTCTGCAAAGAAAAGAAAAGATCTTGAAAACAAACATGATGATAAAGATTATGGTGATCCTACATCAGTGAAGAAAGCTAGAGTGGTTTGGACCGTAGATCTGCATCAGAAATTTGTCAGAGCTGTAAATCAGATTGGGTTCGATAGTGAGTTTGTTAAAACCTTTTTCTTTGATGTAGTTTGGTCTTATTGTGAAGCTGGAGTCAGTATGTTTTTGGCCCTTTTTTTCTGTTATTCTGGTAACAGTTTTTTGTAACCTAAGTGGTTTTTAGTTATTTGGCTGTCATCTTCTACAAGGTGATGATTTTCATCTCTGCTTGGCAGAACTCGGCCCAAAGAAAATTCTTGACTTGATGAACGTACCATGGTTGTCGAGAGAAAATGTTGCCAGCCACTTGCAGGTATATTCTTAACTCATGCTTTAGTATATAGGCGTATATACATATATCAGAAGTTGAAGAGAAATATCATTAAAAGAGGCACAAGGGATGCGACCTTTTACACAGAGTATAAAACACAAAACTACTATATCAACACCACACCCAAAGACCTCAACAACCCACTGGGCCATAGAACTCTCCGAAAAACCTCACAACTTTGTTTAATGAGACGGGAAGAGCCTCATTAAATATTTTAGTTGGAGAGGACCTTGCCTTTGTAAGACATGGGTAAGCATTCGTTGTCCTAGGTTGTAAAAGTTATGTTGGTGAGAGTGTGAATACCTAGGCTCGAACTCACGACATGGCATATGACATCACAAGACGAGTGCCACCACCACTGAATTCAGAGCTCTGGTGGTAGTAAAATATATGTTGACGTGAAGAGGAACATATTTAATAATTTTATCATCCGGAGTTTTCTTTCCCTCCAAATGCACCACATGAAACTGAAAATTGTGGAACAATCATCCCACCCATCTGGCTCAGTTAAATTTATGTGTAATCGGAGATACATCTGGAAGCACAAATTGATTAGGAGATAGGTGTTTGAAGATAGAATAATCAACGGGAATTTGACAGTCATATCTCTTCATTGTGCAGAAGTACCGCCTCTACTTGAGTAGGATACAAAAGGAAAATGACCTAAAATCCTCTTTTGGAGCGATAAAGCAGTCAGATTTATCTTCAAAAGACACTGATGGAAGTCCTGGCCTTCAGAATTCACTCGATATCCAAAAAACTGATGCTGCTAGTGGAATTTATGGAATGTGTGGCAATAAGACTATTATACAGAATGCCGATCCAAAATTCCATGAAGGTGAGCTAAAGGGCATTGTTTCAATGCCACTGGTAGAATCCAAGAAAGCTACGATTCATGATATTCCTGAACCTCCGAAAGCCAGCAATTCAAGGACGGCCCCCAATCATGCTTTTGTACCTCTGGAACCAGATGTGAAATACGGAAGGTTTGATTCTTCTGTCAGGAAACAGTACTCTTGGTGTGAAGTTCCACAAACTCAATTCAAACAAGAACACAAAGTGAATCTTCAGATAGAGAAGGGCTTCAACCATCTCTCATCTGTTGGGTCCAGACCTTTTACCAGAGAAAGAGAGAAACCGGGATACATGGACATCAAGCCTTCGTATACCAAGCACAGCAACCAACAAATAAGACAAGCAATCCCAATTGGAATTGGAGCCTGCTCGTTTCCTGTTGAATCTGAAAACCACATGACAGGTTTTCAAGCTTCTGAACCAATTCTCAGTACTACTACATTGAGCATGAAGAATCATGGGTTAAGTCAGATTTTCATAAACAATAATTCAGCTTTTGCATCTGCGGATGGGGATTTACTCGCTTGTCTACTTCAAGGTGACCGTTGTACATCAAACATTGAACTCCAGAACAAAGAATCTCTTAACTACCACAGTCAAGATTTCTTTACGGAAACTCCAGCGTACATGAATGAAACACAGAGGTTTGACTACGAGTATCCTTGGGAAACTATGGAGTATCCTGTGATAGATCAAGGCCTATTTATTGTCTGATTGGTCTATGAGAACTTTAGGTTGTTAGATAACTTCAACCCACGAAAGGGAACTCAATATTTCCTTCCCTTGAATCAATGTGTATGTTTTTCCTATGACTTGTACATTAATGTTGGAAAACGTAGAGTGGGAGTGACGGTAATAAGCAAGCTTCATGGGAGTGCCTAGAACGTATGACTTATGAGATATTTTCGTCTGATTGTTGCATCTCTGTATGTAATGTATCGCGTGTTTTTGCACATAACCACGCTTAAAAATTTTGTAAAAGGAAGTTTGTAGTTGCTGAGCAATTGAATTCTAAGGCGATGTTTGGCAACACTGCCACTCGAATTCTTAGTGCATTTGCAGACTGCTTCGATCCACTTGTTTTGTGCAACTTTAGTGAATGTAGCTTGATTAACAATATCGGGCAGTATCAAGTAAAATTTGGCTTTTGAAGAGAAGTAGAAAGAAAGATCTCATCCTCTTCGGTTGCCTTACGAAAAAATTATAAAATCTCAGAAAATTGTCATTTTCAGAATTTTGCTGAACATATTCCTGAAATCATACCAACTAGTATGAAAAGTTATACCCTTACTCTTTTTTAATGACTTCTACGTGAATGCTAGCCTCTGCATTTCAACTTGAATGTGCAAAGTAAAAAATTTAGCATCACCGCAAGGTCCACACCCCACCACATAAAATTTCAAAACAAGAAAAGATAAGGAATCAATTCAGGAATTCCACTTGAATGTGCTATACAAAACTTGTGACCTTTAAATAACACATCTCAGAAAGGGGGGGAAAAAAAAGTTCTACTATCCTGTGAAAAGGAAATAAGAAGAACCATTACAAAATTCCACTTCCACCTCTACTAAAGCTTGAAAGCAGACACCAACATATACCAGGAACAACCCAATTAAATTTTCCGCATGTGGATCCATCAGCATGCCAAGTTTCTTTCCATCACCACAGTGTATTTCTCCAAAACAGACCACTACAACGAAGACAAATGGAGTCCTGGAGGATGTTCTATTTGAGGACTTGGGAAGGCACACCCTCAGCTCCATCCTCAAAGCTGGATATTTGGGGAGGCATTCTCATGTATGTTCTTTCTCAACACTGAGTTCATAGAATCAAATAGTTTTCGATTACTTTTCAGTGTACTGGGCTTGGATCCATCAATATTGACTGAGGATCTCCAAGGTGGTAGAGAACTGGTATCCTTGACCATGCTAGGAGTTTTCTTTCTTCCAAGTTTCGGTGATTGTGGCCGTGGTAGAGGAATCTGCAATATATAAGTATATTTAATAGGTTTCATATCGCCGAGGAAGATACACGAGAAAAAGTACTGGTTTCAGCAGAATTTAATCCGTACAACACATTGGGGAAGTGGAAGTGTTGCATGCTATATAGTGCGAGGCAAAGTCCCATATTGCCTATGTACGGACTTAATATTCGACGTAGTGGCCATGCTCATCTCAATAGCTAGTTTTGGGGTTCAGATACAACCAAGACAAAATAACATGATCCAGAATGAGTATGTTCATGTCACTAGCCAGCACCCAACAAGTGCTGCCAACTAAGAAGCAACGGACACTTAAAAGAAAGTGGCGTGTCCGTGTCCAACCGACACTCATCGCACACTCACGGACAAGTGTCTGATGCTCCTTTCTCTGTATCCATTATCCGGAAATAAAAATCTTGACTCAGACACGTGCCTGACATTCTTTTTGTAATGTTTTGCATGTATACTTCTTTGGTTTCTACGACTAACAAAGAAATTTGTGATGCTTCTTAGACACTTGCTAACATGTGATTACCAAAGATTTCGCCATTTCGGAATTTGACATTCCCTATGATATGCAAAGTACGAAAAATTGCAACTCTTACAGGTACAAATTTTTACAGATTTCTTGACGATTCCTAACTATGCCCATATCTTAGTTTTTAAGAATTTTTTGAGCGATAACTTCTTGTATCTCATTTATTATTATATAATTTGGGACGTATGCTTACGGTATATACATATACAACAATATATTTGATGTATATAATTGAACGTATCCCCAACATATCCGTGTCCTATATTTTTAGACATAACATATCTGGTCCACATCGTGTTGTATCTACGTCCTGTGTTTGTACCTGTGCTTTTTAGGCAGTCAAGCAAGCATGATGTTTGTTAGTTGGTGTGAAGCAACGTCCTGCATCAGGTATGTACGAGAGAAATGTGCTCTATATGAGTGTGTGGCATCGTAAACTCAATAACTAGATTTTGAGTTCGTTTCTATCTATAGTGACTAGGATGGATATCTACAAATTCAGTGTTCAAGCATATGGTAGAATCACAATCACACAGACTAACTCCAATTACTGATCCAATCCAGTCTTTGTGTTTTCACATAATATATTACCCAGAAATTCTGTATACCTTCTTCATGTGATTGTGTGGAGATTCCGTTCCACGATGAGAGCATGGAACTGGTTTAGCAATGAAGCCAGTACTCTGACGCACTTTTAGGAAGTTATCTGCTTTCTCCTGCATGACAACAAATATCTTGCAATTGCTATTCCATTCTCAGCACTAATAAGTCACATATAACCATGTACTTGTTCCGTGTTCAAAGGGAATGTATTGGACTCAAACTCAGGTCAGCTGAGTTTACTTGTTTTTCTCAAGTATTTGGTAAACGCAACACTTACAAATTGGACCCAGTAAGACATTCAGTCGGTTTCTCTAGTTACTTGTTTATGTCTATGAGATATTTGCCTCCTCTTTGCATTGCTCATGTTTATTTTTAGTGGTCCTTTCCCAATTCATCAATCATTATGATAATATAGGTATGGATATAACCTTCGATTTTGCTTGGAGGCACACGTTTTCCACTCCAGCATTTAGCTTCTCTTCTACCTTCTGAAAGAATTTAACAGAAAATCATAAAAAGACAGAAAAGCATTGGCATAAATGAAAATGAAGAGATATCAAGTAAAACCGCAGTAATAGGGGGTTGCCGAATATGGATTCTAGACTTACCTCTTTACGTTTTGCAGCTCTTTCTTCACACCTGAAGTTCAAAGAGGCAGTTGTTATGGGAGGCCGTCCCTTGTTTCCAGATGCACCTGAAGATTTCAAATGGCTGCACAGAGTGCTGAAGCATTCAGACTTTTGCATAGCATTAACAATTAAACCAAGCCAAGCGAAACTAAGCCTTGTCCTTATCTAATGAGAACTCAATCATAATGTTGCAAAGTTGAAGGAGATATACTCTATGGATGAAGATTGTGATTTCCCAACTGCTGTCCTGCTTCCAGAACCAGAGCAATCATCCAGTGTTTTGCTTCTGTGGACATTGATATTTATGTTATTTACCGAAAGATCTTTAATGCAGTATGCATATATGCCTAGCAATAGCATAATAAGAAACTAGATATCTTGAGGATTTATCCAAACAAATTACCGTCTTCTTTCTGGTAGTTGTAGGTTTGTTTCTGGACGAGGCACCGATAACCTGTTGACTGATGCCTGCATTCACCACAAGAGAAAATTTAGACAGATAAATTTCAGCTGTGTTACACATTGTTCAAATTAACTCCTATACATGCTCTGACACACTCATGCACATGCACAAACAAGGTGAATGACGTGAAGGCAAGGAAGTGAAGTAAGCACCCGAGTTGGAATTTGTGGATGAGTTGGGATGTCTCTGCATGCTTTGCCAAAAATTTTAACCGACTTTGAATTCCCCACCTTGTGGATAATTGGCAATGTTTTACTGGTTTCACTAGCACGAGAAGAAAAATTAATCGACATGTGAAGTGATTTCAGTGCTGATTTCTTCTTTTCCTGGCTTGCAGCCTTTTTACAGGTTTGAGTGGCATAGCCTTCCTTGCTTGCTTGAACAGGACTCAATTTGACAGAAGATCGGAGCTTTGAGGCTCGGATGTTTGTGAAAGAACTTGGGGAACGAATCGATCGTTTGTCCTTGCTTGTTGAAGATGAATTCCCTTGATGAGAAGAACCCTAGAAAACAAACATAAGGGTAATGAGGTAATGAAAAAGAGATTATATTGCAGGCTGTATTTGGATCGATGATTTATAAGTTTTTAAGAAAAAGGAAATAGGAAAAAGACAGGATCTAACAGCTGTAAGATCCTTCAACTTTTCCATTTCCATACACCACACAACACCAAAAGAGAGAGGAATTGCTTATTCGACTACTACGATTGATTGCTAATGTTCAGTAAGAATAGGAACCCTGCGCTTAGATTTCTACGTTTACTAACAAAATTCTTGATCCAAATATAACTGGAAAATGTGGACAACAGAATAGTTTCATATGCACCTTGGTGGCCATCTTCTCTTGTTGAGAGGACACAATCTTGCTACGAATTTCAACATTATCATTCTGGTTAATTAATTCAACTTGAATAGAGTTCACCTCCATATTCAGTTGTTGGGTAGCTATTTCTGCTTCTTCCATCTCTTCAATTTCCAATTTGTTTCCTTCAACTTCAGCGTCTCTCACATTTTCATCAGCGGAGAGAATTACATCAGTCTTAGGGCTATCTGATTTTGATGGCACCGAGACAGCTAAAGGACTGTCACGAGTATCGTCTACATTGTCTAATTCAGGCAAATCAAGTTCCTTGCTTGCTAAAATTTGTTCCTCGAGCAATGCTGCAGCCTTCTTGGCGGCAATTCTCTTGTAATGGGCTTCAAAATAAGCTTTCTTCTCAGCAACTGAACCTGGCTTAGAGGATTTCTCCGCTTCTTCCAAGTATCGATTGTTAGAGAAACATGACCATTTTTCCCAATCCAATGATTCTGATGTGAACCTCCCAAATGAGATTGACGTCGTTAGGGCCCGAAGAGAATCCCCCTGTAATAATAATTTTTCAGGGCGTTCTAAGTGCAAATTTCAAAGTTTATCACATGGAAGCAACATCCAGTTGATTAAGGCAGTTAATAGAGAAGAATTTAAATGCAACAGATGAAAAAATTCCCACGAAAAGCCAATACTAGAAATGCAGAAAAGCGACTATTTTTCAGGAATCAAGAACGATCAAGAAATAGGAAGCAAACCAATGACATAAATAAAAGGGAGTAGAAAACAACAGAGAAACCAAAACCCAGAATCAATTTCTGCGTAAAAGTAGGAACCCATTTCGTAAAAATGAATATGGTTGATAAAAGATGGGAAATTTTTAGAACTGGTGCTTGGACTGACCTCTTTGGGTTCAGTGGAAGTTCCAGCAGAGAATGATCGCACGAGACAAGCGGAAGATTCACCCATTCCTCTCTTTCTTGGAGGATTCCTGTGTTCTACTTATATCCCTTGAAATTCCTGACCTCTTCGAATTTTGAATCTCAAGCTTTTGGACCCATTTCAAGGCAAGGTATGTAACAGTAACCAGAAGCTATAAAATGTGCAGATGATAGCAGTAACAAGAAATCTTCAATTTGGGTGCCTTTTTCTCTCTGTTGCTCAGGATTATGTGCATCTTTGAACTTTGAAGAATAGTTTATGTTACGACCCGTTTGGCTATGAGGTGGAAAAAATCAATTTCTTTTGTGGGAATTTTGCATTATTAGTGATGTTTTCCTTTACTTTTCAATTTCCCTCAATAAGAAGAATCGTCATATAAGCTTTTGCATGTGTCCACTCATTTGCCCAGTAGCACATGTTAAGGTTGAAAAAGTGAATTGAAATATGTAAAAAGTGTAAAAATATAGGGGTAAATGAGTTGAAAAATGTAAAATGTGTATTGGAATGTGTTTTTTTAATTTTTTCGTGTTCCACAATAGCAAGATCTTTTTTTCTAATAGTGTCAAAGGAAAAGAAAAGAAAAAATGTGATATTTTTGTTTTTCGAAAATCATTCTAATGATCCATAATATTTTACTCCAGTTTCTACAGCCAAAACGATTTTAAAAAGTTGGAAAAAATAGTCGCACTAAAACTTAACACAAATGTTAATTGAAGGGGAAAAAATGCAAAAAATAGAAAGGTTCTTTTTGAGCCTCTAAGGACGCTTGAGAGTTGAGAAACGTCTATGGGGCATTATGATAAAAATGCAATAAATAATAAAAACGTCAAATTTTTCCTCTCCATCTTTGCATTTTCTATGGGGCATTATGATAATAAGATTGACGGAATCTTCATGTCACTAATACATGTGCTAATCCTTTGTTGATTTGAATTTCAAAAGAATACAACAGGTTGGGCTACTAATTATTTTCACAACGGCTAGTTTTCCGTGGGATTTGCTGGGCTTGCATTCACATGGAAAACATAAATACAAAGAGGAAAATGCTAACATGTGTCTAATGTGGGAACATTTTATTGTTGAAAAAGTATGTTGAAATATATGAAAAATGCATAAAAGTAGGTGTAAATTTATTGAAAAATATAGAAAATACATTGGAGTGCGTGCTTTTTTTTATATGCTTATTATGTGTTCAGTAGTCACACAATGGCATGACACATCCAAAGAAAGCACAGAAGATCAGAACTTTCTTTTCCCATTTCACTACTACAATTTGGGCCCACTGGGCGCTCTGGATTGAGGAATTTGATTATAAAAAAAGAGAGAGAGAAAAGGATAAGAGTTTATTGTCAATAACTTGTTTGGATTATTGATGAGCAATTGAAAAAAAAAGAAAAAGAAGGTACTCCCTCCGTCCAAAAAATATAGGTCTTGTTCGGATAGCCTTTGCAATACTTTTGGGAAAGGAATTTTTTTCCAGTCAACTTTTCCTTTTTTCCAAAGGTGAGACCCACAATTGTGCCAGAGATATAAAGGTGGGGCCCAAAATTGTACACGTTGACCACTTTCTAGAGAATGAGTGGTTTGAAATATAAAGGTGGGGCCCAAAATTGTGCCAGAGACTCAGAGAGGCGGGGAAAGAAAGAAAATTTCAACGCAAAATGCCAAAGAATCTTAACTGGTCCAGTACTTGGGTTATATTGTGGGCCCAAAACTTTTCAGAGAAAAGTTGTACTAAAAAAGGGTAAAATAGGAAACCGAACAAAGCAATAGCCTCTCATTCCATTCTAACATGATAGAAAATCAATTATATCTTTCAATCAATAATACATTTCATATGCAATATGGATCTTGTTTGATAGATCTCAATTAAATCTAAAATACAAAGTTTTTAAAATCACCTAAAACATATAGATTATAAGATATATTACATTGAAAAGTGGCACGAACTCCCAAAATGGACTATATTTTTGGGATAGAGGGAGTGTTTTCTAATCGACTCCTTCCTCTTTCTCTCTAAATCTCAACAAAATAGTTAGATTTGATTTTTGATAACCGAATGTCGAGACCAGTTTATGCGCACCTTAAATAATTTTGGGACCTTGGAGGTAACGACCGGATATACCCCTAAGTAGCCCCAAGAGATTGTTGGGTAGGGATGGCAACATGCATGTAGGGTGGATCGGGGGACTCTATTCTACCCCCAATCTCCAATAAAAATTTCTTCCCGATCCCCACCTCCATACCCAGAAGAGATAATGGACAATCTACTATACCCGCCTCCCAATGGAGATCAGGTATATTCAGATAAATCCATATCCAAATTAGCTATAAAAAAAAAAAAGAAGAAGAAGAAGAACGATAAGATATGTGCCATACAATAACAAAAACAACCATTTAAAATAAAATAGAATAGCACCAAGATTATATAAAATTATAACAACTACCATCATGAAAAAATAAAATAGAATAGCACATACATATACATTTATATACTATAAGCACGCATACATACATATTTCATAAAAATATATATATGTACAATTCAGAATGGGGCGGGTACGTGTATTCGAAGGTGGGTATCACAAAAATAGAGGCGCCCCATATTCAACCAGGGATTCCTTAAGTTCTGCCATACCCGCTCTTATTGGATGAAAAATTGAATAATATACGTCTCTAAATAGGCGGGGCGGGGCAGGTATCCATCGAGTTTGGAAGAAATGGTCATCCTTTGCTGGCAAGAGAAATTGAACCTGGAAAGGAGAACCCTTTCTTATCACACCTTTTTTCAGAATTTAAAGGTGTCGTAAGACTGTAAGAGTAGAAGAAAGGGTTAGGGTTTCTTTCTTCTTCTTTTTTGAGTAAAAAGAAACATCTAGTATTAAACTCATGAGCATTACCCCAAGGTTGCACTTGTCTCGTGGATCCCACTTTAGGGTCCCACACAAAAGATCTAAACAGTTTAAAAATTTTAAAATAATTTTTTGTTTGGTTTCATTAAAAATCAGCCCAATCGGTCGTATTTGATTTGATTCATTTAATTTTTCATTCAAAATTTAGGACCTTGTAATCTCAATAAATTTTAAAGAGAAGTTATACGATTAGTCGCTCGGTTTCCCCTTGGTCTGAACCACATATATCGTAGAGTTTGTTGAGAAGAGCATTCATTTCTCAAAAATATCTAAATTGGACATCAATAGATACCAATCAATTCATACTTTCAAAATAATCTTTGTGTTTTGTTGTTGAATATAACATCATTCCGGAGTATCACACAGACCAAATGGATGCATAAAAGCAAACATCCCAACATTACTTTTCTAACTTCTTGAACCAGTTAGGGCATCTTCATGAACAATGCTAGGGGTACACCACTTGTGCACCTCAAATGCACCTGATGTGGCAAATGAGGAGAAGCCCAGTGTGGGGCTCACCCAAAGAATGGGCTTCTCCTCATTTGCCACATCATGGTGGTGTGTGCATTTGTGGTGCACAAATAGTGTACCCATAGCATTTTCGCATCTTCATTTGAACGTTTTTGGCTCATTTAGTGTCAGTTTTTTGACTGACTGTGTCTCCCTTCATCTCAAAATTCTTGTTCATTTATGCGTAACGTGCCAATTTTCAATGGCTTATATCTTTTAATCTATAAATATTTTTACAATCTTGAAAACTTTATTTAATAGCACTCATGAAGAACTATCAAAACCAGATCCATATGGAATATATATATATATATATATATATACAACATTATACATTTGAAAATATAAATAATTTTTTAAGGTGCTGTGAATAATGTAAATGGACAAAAAAATTGGGACGAAAGAAGTAATAAAATAAGAAGTCTTTTTTTTCTCCCCATTTGAGGATGAGAGCTGCTACGCGTACAGAATATATGGGAACAGAAAACGCACAGATCGGCTAGGGAACCCACTTTTGGGTCTCACATGAACGATCCGAGCCGTTCATTCATCTTAGAATCATTTTTCTAGGGGCCCCGCTAGAAATCACCTCAATCGGACATGCCTAAGTGCTCGATCCAAAGCCTACCCAGTTTCATTTTAAAAAATTTATTTTGAAAAACATGAAGGGTTCCGATCATCCGCTTGGCATCCAGAGTGGGCCCAAATAAAAATATTTGTACATTTTCTGTGCAAATGTTATGCACCCATATCTTTACCGGTTACAAAAGTAGGTTTTCGCCTTACAATAGCTTTGATCCCAGTTTTGGTCTCTGATGGTGACGTGTCACTGTTTACAAGTTCTCACTTAAATTTTCAAAGAGAACTATTTGAGGGTAAATTTGTGAAATAACAGATTCAGTAACGTTGTTAAGGTGACAAGTCTGACAGGGGAGGTCACTGTCATTTTTAAAATCTGAGAGGAGGTTTCTGTATTTAGAAACCTCAGGGGTCAGTGTCATTTTTCAAAGAGGTCACTGTCATTTTTAAAATCTAAGGGGAGGTTTATGTATTTGTTAGAATCCTCAGGAGTCACTGTCATTTTTCAAAGAGGTCAAGTAGACAAACCTTATGGACGGAAGGAGTAGAATGCTGCTATGTGCACAGACCGTGGTGCACCGACCACGTACCAACGGCGTCGCCGACGCCGTTGTGAGCCCCAACCGATCGATCCGAGCTGTTCATCCTTCTCAGAATCGAATATTTTTGAATGAAATGGGGGTGATTTTGGATCAAGCTCATACAGCCGTCCGATTGCCTCGATTCCCACGTGGACCCACTCGGAATTCGATTCTGAGAAGGATGAACGGCTCGGATCGATCGGTTGGGGCCCACAACGGCGTCGGCGACGCCGTCAGTACGTGGTCGGTGCACCACGGTCGGTTCCCTTATCTTTTTCGGAAGGAGTATTAGATAATAAAACAACTCTCAATCATTTTTTCAGTAACTTCTCAACTTTTTCTATCCACTCCCTTCAACATTCCATTTTTAAAAGTTCATGTTTTATTTCTCCTTGACTTTCAGGGTAGTTCTCTCTTCATAACGAGAGCATTGGTTGTGTTTTGTTGTAATTATGCAAGGACATTAATTGTTAATTTGCATGTGTTTTGTTTTGTTTTTTTTTTCATTTTTCATATTTGGCAAATTGGGTGGCTTCCTTTATTATGATGGGTTTTTCTTTTTTCGCAACTAGAATTTTGTTCATGGATGTAAATTACCGTCTATACATCTCTTCAAGTTAGCCAAAATATTTGGTTTGTTTGCATATATATTTGGCTCAGCATTACTTTTGTCAGTGCCACCATTTTTGTAGTTCTTGAAACTAATATTATTAGTGTTACTGGCATTTTATATCCCCACCCTTATAGAGGGGTAGTTAAATATCCATCAATTTTATGGACACTACGTAGATTTTCATCCCCCTTACTTCATGGAGTTATGTTTTCATCCTCTTTTAATGTAATTTACCATTATTACCCTTTCTTAAGATATATATATATATATATATATATATATTACTTCATGGAGTTATGTTTTCATCCTCTTTTAATGTGATTTACCATTATTACCCTTTCTTAAGATATATATATATATATATAGCCGACGGTTCCATTATTACCTTGATCCGAGATCAAGCCCTTCCCGGTAATTTTTTTTTTTTTGTGATGATTTCTCGCGGGGGCCCTTAAAAACACGTTTTAAACACATTGGAAGGTTCGGATCATAAAATAAAAATCGGGAACGTGTAGGTCCGGAGGTCCGGATCCCGGACTAGAAACGGATCATATATATATATGCAAATAAATAGGGAATTTTGAACTTCTTTGTAGGGAGTAAGGAATTTGAAATGCACAACAGTTACTTCCTTGTTTTTAGGGACTGCCAAAATTTTAAATGCATGTCAGTTACTTAATTC
Source organism: Vaccinium vitis-idaea (assembly GCA_963854785.1). Taxonomy (NCBI): domain Eukaryota; kingdom Viridiplantae; phylum Streptophyta; class Magnoliopsida; order Ericales; family Ericaceae; genus Vaccinium; species Vaccinium vitis-idaea. Next base: position 16,275,635 of record OY978221.1, read on the forward strand.
AAATTTTACTTGATTATCTTGCCTAAAATTAAGGAAATTTTGAAATGGTGTAGGATTTACTTACCTAAAATCAAAGAATTTTTGAAATTGTGGACATTCAAAATTAGGGGATGATATTGTTTCCAAATTTGATCCAGTTAGCACCGAATTTTAGGTTAAAAAATAGTCATGGTAAAATCATGTTCATATTTTTTCCAGCGACCTTGGTAAAAACTCAGATTGGGCAATTATCATAGGAAAATATGTCGAAATAAGCAAATATGATAATTTTTTTAATATTCATGGTAAAAATTAATTTCACCTTTTAACCTAGACCATGGTAAAAAGCTCTGAAAGGGCACAGTAAAAATGGTAAATTTATCCTTCAGAACAAGTTAAATCATGGTATATAATTGACATTTCATGGTAAAAATAAAAAAACGATCCTAGTTTTATGGTAAAAAAACACTTAATAACCTGTTGTTAGTGGTTCTTTTACTTCTTTATAACAAAATAATCGAGTGCGAGCATGCCAGAGAGAGTTTCAATCTCCTCCCTCGGATTAACTTTGGAAAAACCAAATCTAATCAGGCGATTGTGTTGTATTAGTTCAATTACCTCAATTAAGAGGATTTTTTTCTTAACAAGTGAAGAAATGCAAACCAATATATTTAGGAAATCAAAGAACAACAAAGAAACAAGATACTTCGATTGATAAATCAAAGATAAACTTACTTCGAAATTGCCTACAACTTCAAATACAAGAACTTCGAACAGGTGATTGTTACAAGAACAATCGAGATTGATCCTAACTACTTCCTAATCTACTTCAAACTGAGTTCGAAATCCTAAACTACTTTGCCAATGAACAAACTAAGCATCAGTTTTTTGATAGCTGTTTGTTGAAGATTTGTCCGGGGGCTTTTCACTCTTTAATTTCTTCTATTTATAGACGCTGCTTGCAGTTGAACTTCCCGCCCAATGAATTTGAACTTGGCTTGCTTCGAACTCTAACTTCTACTCTTCGAGTTGGCAGTTTCTTCCCTCTTCCACGTTTGAACTTGAATTCTTCCAATTCTTCCTCCAGAAGCTTTTATTTTGAATCTGCACAGTTGCTTAAACTAACTCAAATGATTACGAGTTAAGGAGATAACTGCCTTTCAAGAAGTACTCCACGTGTTCTAACTGCCATCTGCTCTGTTTCACAAGTTTACACGTGGAGTTTATGTGTTCAGCAGTTAATATTATGGCTTCGAAGTCAATTTCTATTTTATCCTTGACTTGTAACTGCCAATAACCGTTTTTCGATTTTGAGAAACAATACGACATCGTATTTACTCAAAATATATTCCTTTAATCCAGTGTATCTTCATCAACAAGTAATTGCCAATGTTTGGCATTTTTTATTACGTGTCAATCAATTATTGGATTTGTTAATTTTATATGTAAACACCTGTAACACATGGTAATAATTATTTAATTAATATCTTGAATCATGGTAAAAACAATGCCAAAAACCATGGTATACAAGGAAGTCCTACTCAATTTTTGTGGTAAAAATTCTAGGATATTGTAGCCGCTACGCAAGCCTATACAGATAAGGAGTGTGTACGCTCTCCTTGTACATACTCCGCATCTATGTAGGCCCGCGCATCAGCTTTCTTATAGAAAGCATGGTGGGCATAATAAACATGGTAAATTTATCTTTCATAACAAGTTGCATCGTGGTAAAATACTTGTTGACCGTAGTTGCATTTGTTAATTGAACAATGACCATGGTAAAATTTGGTGAATATGTGCAATCGGATCATGGTGAAATATATGGCCACACCTTTCAATTATCATGGTAAAAATAATCCAAGACCAGAAAACATGGTATATTAGGAGAACTTGTGAATTGTGAATTGAGATAATGGTAAAACACATATTCACAATATATTTTACTGATCATGGTAAAGAAAATAAAATCGAAAGAGTAACATGGTAATATCAAGTTCATAATTCCACCAAGGCTACTCCTATATGGTGTCACGTCAACCTCCACATCATTGGATTATTTTCCCTCAACCTGTCTAGCCATAGGTGCATCCACCTTATTCCGTTTCCTCGATGATTTCAAATGCCAAGTGGTAGGAGAGGTTGAAAGTTTTCGTTTCCCTCCTAAATTTTAAAATAGTCCTTTTTCCCTATTTCACACACACATATATATATAGGGTATTATAGGGACTATTTGAATTACGGGATGTAAACATAACTCCACAAAAGAGGCAGGATGATTTCATAATATCAAGTGGGTTGGAGGATGATTATTTAAGTGCCCCTATATTATTGTTTAGTTCTTTTACTTCTTTGCAATGAAAAATAATTGAGTGCGAGCGTGCCAGATCTAATCAGGCGATTGTGTTTTTAATGGTTCAATTATTTCAATTAAGAGGATTTTTCTTTATAAGTGATGAAATGTAAACTAATATACTTAGGAAATTAAAGAACAACAAAGAAACAAGATACTTCGATTGATAAATCAAAGGTAAACTTATTTCGAAATTGCCTTCAACTTCAAAATACAAAACTTCGAACAGATGATTGTTACAAGAACAATCGAAATTAATCCTAAACTACTTCCTAATCTACTTCGAACTGAGTTCAAAATCCTAAACTACTTGCCAATGAACAAACCAAGCATCATTTTGTGTAATTGCTGTTTGTTGAAGATTTATCCGGGGGTTTTCACTCTTCAATTTCTTCTATTTATAGACGCTGCTTGTTAGTTGAACTTCCCGCTCAATGAATTTGAACTTGGCTTGCTTCGAACTCCATCTTTCATAATTTGAATTGGCAGTTTCTTCCCTCCTCCACGTCTGAATTTGAATTCTTGTTAATCTTCTTCCAAAGTTTCTCATTGAATCTGCACCATTGCTTGAACTAACCCAAATGATTATATTTTAAGGAGATAACTGCCTTTCAAGATGTAATCCACGTGTTCTAACTGCTAATTGCTTTGCATCACAAGTTTACACGTGGACTTCATACATTTAGCAGTTAAAATCATAGCTTCGAATTTGATTTTCTGTATTGACAATACTTCGTAACTGTCAATAACTGCTCTTTAAATTGAGAAATAATACGACATCGTATTTACTCAATTTCAATTCAATAATCCAGTGTATTTTCATTGACAGATATTTGCCAATATTTGGCATCCATGATTACGTGCCAATTAATTATTGGATTTGTTAATTTTATATGTAAACAATTATATGCATCTAAGAGAATAAAATAACACAAGCGTGAGCATTTCTTTCTTTTGGTCTGTTTATTGAACAGGCACAACGCCAGTTTAAACTAAGATGAAGTATCCGCAATTTCACTCTTAAACAGTCAACATTTGCATCATAGCCCTCTTTAAACCAATAAAAGATACTTAAAAAATGTTGCGGATAATTTTTGCCAATCTTGTACCATCATAACCATTTCAAAAATAAAATAGAAAATCCAGAGTTAAATTTTAATTTTATACAGATGCATACAAGGTGCCGATTATTGAACTTTTAAGAAACGTTTTGAATGGGTGGATGCTAAACCTTTTTGCAGCAAACTTTCACACTAGATGTGTAGGATGATTTGCGACTACGATGGTCTTGGAGTTCTTAGAGCTATTGCGCCAAGTGTTTATGTTTCTTAGGGCCTAGGCCCTCTTGTGTACCAAAAAAAAAAAAAAATCTTAAAAATCAAGAACTACAATATCTACAACTTAAACACTAATAATAGAATTGGGGGGAGCGTGGTCCTGAACTACAGTAATTGCAGCGCACAAAAAACTGTGACGTTTTGGTGTGCAAGCCAAATGCTTCACAAATGTGGTTTTGTGGGGCCGCTTCCGAGTCCCACACAAACAATTCAAACCATAAAATAATCTTAAAACAATTATTCAAGTGGTTGAGGAGAAAATCAGGCCCATCGAATATTTTAACATAATTGATTTAATATGTTCGATTTCATTTCAGAATTCAGGACCTTATAATTTGAAAGAATCTTTCAGAAATATTATACAATTGTGCCATCGGTAAATAATTGATTTGAATTCGTAGGTATCGTAGAGCTCGTTGCATTCCGTAAAAAAAAAAAAATCTTGATTGGAGAAAGAGATGTATCAAAACTGGAAGATGCCGATCCTAAATACTCACATGGTAATTAACTTAATTATTTTAGAAAGGGTATGCTAGGGTGTATAATAACTGCGTTAGATAAAATGAGACATTACAGACTTTTGTTCCTATGAAAATAACGCATGCGATTGATAAAAATGCCACAGTTAAAATATGGAGTACACATCTTCCGTATAAAACGAACATAATTAAACTTTATTTGAGGCAACGTAGGCTATTCCGAGTTTTGAGATTTTTCTATAGGAATCCGGCACTACCAGAATGACCCTCATCTTTAAATTAGCTTATTATGTTGAATTTTTGATAATTTTTAGAGACTAAAGTCTGGACTGATCAAGACAGAATTTTTAAAAGCGCGTGCAAACCTTGTCATCTATATAACAAAACAGGGAGGGTATCTCCAAAGATACCAAAAGAATGTTCTTTCTTAACAATTCTCAACCCTTCATTCCACACAATCTAAGGGTCCAAAAATATCTCTCTCAGGCTCTCACAAACTAACTTTAATATGACAATTCAATAAATACTTGCACTTTCAATGGCAATAGCAGGAGCAGGAGTCCCTCTACTCTTTTGTTTGATTTGAAATCGAACAGGACACAATTATCAAAATTATTTCAAATTTTGAATCTCTCTCTTCCCCATTCTCTCTCTCCACCTGAATCTCTCTCTCGTCTCTGCCTCTACCGACATCTTCCTCTCCTCTTCACCCACGATCACTGCATCAACGGCGATTTTCCAGCCCCCCCTCTCTCTCTCTCTCACACACACACACACACACACACACAATCTTCGGCACCAGCTCGTCCAAAAATAAAAAAATCCTCTTGATAAATCTATCGATGGAGGATGGGGATGCACCCGTTCGACTCCTCCTACGCTTCTCCCTCTGTGAAGTAATCGATAGCTACCCCTATTTCGGGCCTGACCACTGAACACTGACCTTGGTCGATGAGGATGCACCAGTCGCTTCTCCCCCTATTACCCCCCACAACCCCAAGTTTTGAGGTACCTTTATGCTATCAAAAACTGTTTTACAATCCCTTCCCTTTCCTGTGTTGTCTTATTTCGTTAAAATGATGCTTACTCATAGGCTAGAGAATTTGGTTTTGATTCTTTTGCATAGTAGCTCATGAAGCTTCTTTGAATTTCTGTCAATTGGTCATGGACCTTAATGTTTCTGAAAAACATAGTTGCGTCACTTGGTGATTTCCAGGTATAAATAGTTTTTTTTTTCCTTCCAATTTTTCTTCTCAATTTTCTGTCAACTGGATGAACCAATGTGAAATCGATTTTCGAGGGAGAAATCAGGTTGAATTTGTTGGATTGGTCAGATATTTGGACAAGCACATATGATGGTTATCTATATTGAGGTCGGGCTATTTTGAGAAGTGTCTTTAGGCAAAAAAAAGTCACTAGGGTTGAGATTGTCCAATGTGAGTTTAACACCGTCAAACCAGTATGTTGCATATAGTTGGAATCTATAATTTTTTGGATGGTTGAAACAAAATTGAATACCGTGGGGGCATGCACTATAATGGGGTAGAATAGAAGAATTCTGGTTTAATGGAGTAGAACAAAAATTATCTCTTTAGAAAAATGTTATTTTTAATGGTAAATAGCAAAATGGTAGTTCATCAAATTGAGGATAAATTACGTCCACGTGCCATGCCACGGGCATTCCCTAGTGCTTATTAAGTGGCTATTGTTTTACTGTATGCTTCAGCCATCACCTACATGTGACTAAAAATAAATAATATTGTAGTATAGGATAAAATGCAGAAATTCATAACAAAAATGTTAGGTACACACTCTTTCAACCACTCTCTTTTACATGTGCGGTGGGCCTACCGGACCCACCCAGTCGGCCCACCACACATGTGGGGTGGGAGTGGTTGAGATGGTGTAGCTATCACTATTGAATCCATAAAGCAGAGAGACAGAGAGAGAGAGAGAGAGAGAGAGAGAGAAGAGTTCGTCTGGAACCAAGCCTGCCCGTCTGCCGCTTCCATCCCAATCGATCTCGCCGGAAATTCTTCACCTCCTCTCGCGGTAATCACTCTCGCACACTCTAAGTCATATGAATCTAATTCTATATGTAAACTTTAGTTTTGAAGGGTAAACACCCCCTGAACAGTGAACCCCACACCCACACGTATGATACGCCAGAATCGGCAGCCACGGCTGCCGGCTTGGGTTCTGTGTTGAGAGTAGGGGCCTTTCAGGAGGTCAGGCATTGTTGTGGAAGGACGATATTACGGTTTCTTTGTAAGGTTTTGTTTTCCTTACTAAGCAGTCTAGTTATAGTGTAAGGTAGGTTAAGCACTATCGAGGTTGACTCATAGGTGAAGCACAGAGTCATGCGAATGCAGACAGAAGCCCAAAAGAAAGACCCAATCCATAAACATCTAGTCTAGAGCTTAGTTAGCTGTCGGTGAAGCCCTAAAAAAAAGAGTAGTTGCCTGAAGGAGGGAGTGACTACTTTCTGAAATCAGCCCCTGATTCCTCCTTACTTCCTCACTATACTTCTCCTCCCGTGTCCTTTCCAGTACCCGACCCATTAATCTTTAGAAAATAACAAAAACCCATCTTTTCGAAATGAATTTCAGAAATTGAGACTTGGCACATTTAGTGTTAGATATCAGTATTTAAATTCCTGATTGAAGTAATGGAGTCTTAGAGAATCAAAAGATGGGTCGACCAAATTGGAACAGCCGCCATTGCTGGAATGAGAACCCTTCCTTTTTCGGTACTACAACTGTGAACTTGAATTACGAATTGTCTTAGTTAACTTGGTTTAAACCCTCTTTAAGCCATAGTCCCTAATCTAGCAGATTGTTGGAGTTCAATTTTTAAAACTATATTTTCCTCATAATCCATAGAACAATAACAGATTAAGCTATGTAAACCCAATTAGACAAGTTGTAATCTTCACGTTTGCTATAGGTACAAGTGGATTGGAGTAGTTCGTACTAGAGCGAGTTAGACACGACCTTTCGGTGAGTAGCGCATACCTTGGTTGCTTGTATTTGTTAAATGCTTTTCTGAAATGTGTTGCATGAATGACTGGAAAATATGAATCATGTGTTTTTTGAACATGAGTGGATATTATTGATAAAGGCTAATTTCGAAATGGTTTTCATACGAATGTTAGAGGATATCTGAACTAGGCCATGGAAATATGTTTTAAAGATGAAATTCTGGCTAATACACGCTTGTGATGATATGACTTATTTGGACGGTGTCCCGAGCAATAAGGGATGTTAAATGGACTAGTGACTGAGAAAATAAGGTTGGAGGTGTAGCCAGGCACCAAACGGTTATTGATATCATACCAATCTCTAATGGGGTCGCTCCCCAACTGACTGGCATAAAAGGAAACCGTCGAATGGTAATATTGAAATGAGCATGTGAAATGAGAATAGGTCCTACTTCTTGGACCAAAGAAATGAGTCCTTCTTGGAGTAAATGCCTGCGAATTATTATTTTGCTGTATTGGATAAAACTATCTTGCAAACTATGAATCCTATTTGATTTTAAAATTCCATGGTCAAACCTCTACCTTGGTATAGGTTTTTCATACGAGCTTTCGCTTATGAAAATATTTTTCATTTTCAAGGAAATAATATGTTTAGCCATCGGCTCCTCAATGCTTGCTTGTGCTATGTGGACAGTCCTATGTGGTCAAACCTGTAACCTTGGAAGGTTCTAGACCTAAGGATATTTGTGTTACAAAATAATATTTTTGGTAGATTCTAGATTTTGACACGTGATTTTTTACCAATACAAATATCTAGATATTTAATAAGGGTTTTCTAGAACTCTTCTAAATAACAGATATTTTAGAACTTCTAGAAAATAGTTTTTTTTATATAGCCTCGGCAAATATCTTTAGCTTTGGGCTTCTTTATTGGGCTTGTGTTTGGGGTTCATTTTTTTCTTGGTCCAAATCAAGTTTGTGCTCCAACACCTCGACACCGTGTCGGGGACTCCAACAAGAGGTGGCTGGCTGTCCTAGTCTCAGACTACTAGTGGCTGCCTCCAGCTGGGTTTCCCGGGGAACTTGCCCGCGAGAGGTGTCTATTAGAAAGTATTGTATTGTCTAGTGCAGAGAGTAAAAGCCACCCCGAAAAATCTTTGTGTGAAAATGAAGTGGGGAGTGGTAGTGAAGGAGAGAAAAAGCAAGAAATAGGCGTTGAAGTCCTTTTCCCATTCTTGTTTTGATTTCTCATGATTTGGTTATTACAAAAATACCTAATTGCCCTCCAGTTTTTTTAATAATAATAATAATCCATTGCTACTACTAGTTTTTGGTCATTGTTGCTACTTTTTTTTTTTTTTTTCCCTTGGTGCAACGGAAATTTTGCTACCAGGTTGTTGCCAAAGCCAAAAGGTCACTAGTTTTCTTTTACGGTACCAAAGTCAGTAAATCACAAGGCAACTAGTTTGTGTGTTTTTTTTTTTTTTTTTGTTCAATGTACAATTAATCATTTCTTAGAATTCGTAACCAGCAAAAAGAAAGTTAATCGTTCTATTTTTTTTGCCTTTAGTTGGATATTATCGTATTTGTAAATTAATAATTTTTTTATTTAATTGGGTGGTAGTATTTGATTCTAATTAGCAAAAAGAATAAAAAGAGTGGAGATTGTTATATAAAAAACATTACTATTAATAACAATATATCTTTCGTTGATTGGTAATATTTTATCATTCCTAATTGGCCAAAAATAGAGTAGTGGAGACTCGGATAGCCCAACCACCTTTTGTTGGAGTCCCCGACACGGTGTCGAGGTGGCTGGCTGTCCCAAGGAAAAAATGAACCTTAAAGACAAGCCCAATAAAGCTAAAATTTGAAGATATTTTGGGAGGCTATATAAAAATGTAGTGTCTAGAAGTTCTAAAATATCTCTTTTTTAGAAGAGTTCTAGAAAACCCTTATGAAATATCTAGATATTTGTATTGGTAAAAATCAAGTGTCAAAATCTAGAATCTACGAAATATTATTTTGTAACACAAATATCCTTAGGCCTAGAAACTTGGAATAGTATAAATAGGGGTGGGTTCTAGCTATTTTGTACTAAGCCAAAAGTGTGAGTAATACAAATACTCTCCTTTCCCGCCCTTGTCTCATGTGTTTCTCCCTCTTCTCCCTCTTCTAAAATCTTGTCCAAATAAATATTAGAACCCTTCTCTTCCAACATGAGGTGCCGTGTTCTAGTTGTCGCTAGACTCCTGGACGGCCTCCAGCCGCCTCGTTGGTAGGTCCTTGGTTCACGAAAGTGTGCGGTATTTTGCGCCGCGAAGAATATACTGATAGATGAGACATGATTGGAGAAGTATGGTTTTTGGTAATGTTCTACCTCTAGTCTTTTTACGCACTGCAGAAAAGTTGTAAAAAATTGTATAGTTAGATACATTTAGTAGATGACTGTATTTTTGCTTGTAGAAGAGGAGAAAAAAAATAAAGTAGAGCAACCCAACGTCAAAGTATTAGTGGGAACATATTTTCTGCTCTAGACAATACACACTGAGGATGGAGGTATAAAAATTGAAGGAAACGTACATTGTTCATTCATTGGGGAGGGTGCAACGAATCAGCTTGGTCTCAAATGAGAGGATTAGTGTTGAGGAGGATGCAACGTATGAGCTTGATGTCAATTGGGAGAATTAGTGTGTAGGTGCCGTGCACATTGCGTCTGAAGTGATGTGTTTAGTGTTACATATGGCTATCTGAGTACACCAATTCAACGAATAATAAAAAACGAATGGAATGATATAAAAGGGACCAAAGGTGAGTTTTAGGTAGAAAGGCAATATATTATAAACCTGTAGGTGGCTGAATAAAGTATTAGGAAAGAAGAAGAGGGAAAACAAGGTTAAGGAGGAAGAGGTAAGAACAGTGAGAAAGGGGGGTTGCGGTTATATGAAAATCATAATAAAATCAAAATGGGGCAGAAAGAATGTGAGAGTTGGGTCTTTGATTGAATTTGTTTAACAAACATTGTTAGTATCAACCATGGCAAATACAGTTATAATTTCAATTTATGGCGTGTAACAATATCTAAAGAGTACTATAGACAATTTTTGCTACTTTAGATATGGAAATTTTATTTCTATCGATACGTTTTTGTTTGATTGGTGGGATTGTTAGTAGAACGTAATTATGTTGGTTGACAAAGGATAATCAAAGTGTTTTAAGAATTTAGGACGATTCCTTAGAGACTACACTGTAATTTAGCAAACATGGCTTTGGGTTGGATACTTGTGTACAATGGACAACTTGGTAATGTTTCTTAACTTTTCATATTTTGATTTCAATAAATGCAATCATGGTAATGTATTTGGAAGTCATAGTACTTGTTATCTGGTTGAAGTCTTTGGAGTGGATACTAGGTTCAATATGGCTCTTGTTTTGACCTAGGTTCAATATGGCTCTTGTTTTGACCTAGCAGAAACTCAGCACAAATCAACTAGAATCATAACCAAACTTCAGCAGTCCAATCGGCCATCATGCGTACCTTGAATTGCATCGACCAAGCAAAACCAGAAAGCACTAGCAACACCATGCCAAGAAATAACAATAATCCAGCAACAGAAAACAGAATGAAAACAACAAGAATAGCACCAAGCTTGGGATAGTAGATCCATAAAACAAAGCCACAAGAAAGAACTTCAAAAGTTCAGTACGTAAGTGTAACTTTACTTGACTAATTTGAACCAGACATCATCATGCCAAGAAAACATGTCTGACCCAAGACATCGTGAGTCCATCAATCACTTGCCAGTTCAATTTCGCCCCAACGGACATCGTGAACTTCTCTCTCTTGGGTGAGCTATTCCTGCCTACATGTTGACTTCTCACACTTCTCCATCTCTTCATTCCTCAACCGTTTTAGCTTTCACTTAACCATTGTTATCCAATCTATATTCACTTAACCATTGTTATCCAATCTATATAAAATGCACCTAGCGCCGTATTTGTGGTATTTAAATACGACTAGCTCTCTTTTTGTTCCATCTTTCTCAACTAAAATGGCACTTTGTTTTGCCATTTTAGCAAAGAAAAACCATCATACTGACACAAAAGTGATGAAGGTAACGAGAGGTCTCTGCTTCGCTTCATGTACATTGCTGTGTAAATTTTCCACTATTTTCACTAGATTCGCCACCAGCGCTAATGTACTTGGTAAGCAAAGCTCCAAGATCTGAATCCCTAGAAATTTCAACCCTAGGTCAAGGATTACGACTTTGCTTAGGCCACATAGCCCCTTAAGAAACTTCAAGATCATAGGTTATAGAGTCGAAGAATGACTTCTATTTTGAAACGGCCAAAACTTGTTTGTTTTTTTTAACTTGCTGACAGAGGAATATATGTACATGTACCTCGTTTATGATGGAGAGTTGATCTTAGCGCTTGTGTAGTTTTCACGGGTTCACGAACCGATAGCCGTACAACCACTGTAGTTTTAGATATTGAGGCACAATGGGCAGCAGTTTCAGTGTATAATAAATTTTTTTTGATGGAGGCTGGTCATGATCGAGGGAGATTTTATTTCAGAACTTGTGGACGCATTGAGTATTTCGGTATAGATTTTATTGCTTTACAGACGATCAAGTTTTCTGTTGCTCGGAGGGGGGGCTCCAGTGGATAATGGACCTCCACCATCTGCTTGTGGGTGACTTTGCCAAATCGTCATCCTTTGTAGTTCACGAGGGTCAAAGGCTCTTATTGGTAAGTTTCGAGGACAAAGGGTTTGTCCGCATCTTTCCCATAATAGATAAAGGAAATATTGGAGACGCATTTGAGGAGATGGTTGTTCCCTTAAGAGGGATCTACATAGTAGGATCAACAGGTGGTGAGATGGTTACGTCTGAAACTTCCAAGATTTTTGTTGCGGATCGTGAATTTGAGGGGTTTGAATGAATTTTTTTTGACATGGAAGACCCTAGAGGGTTAAAGGTTTGCAGTAGGCCTCTTCCTTGGTGGTGTACTTTTGCATGGGTTCGATTTAGGCAAGATCAATCATGTCGTGTGAGTAGTATTGAAGATTAGGTGTCAGTACCTACAAATATGACATGGTTGATCTTGCCCAAATCGAACCCATGCAAAGTACACCAACAAGGAAGAGGCCTACTGCAAACCTTTAACCCTTTAGGGTCTTCCATGTCAAAATAAATTCATTCAAACCCCTCAAATTCACGATCCGCAACAAAATCTTGGAAGTTTCAGATGTAGCCATCTCACCACCTATTGATCCTACTGTGAAGATCAACCCTCTTAGGTGACCGACCATCTCTTTAAATGCGTCTCCGATATTTTCTCAATCTATTATGGGAAAGGTGTGGACAAACTCTCTGTCCTTGTAAGTTACCAATAAGAGCCTATGACCCTCGTGAACTACAACGGACGACGATTTAGCACAGTAACCCTCAAGCAGATGGTGGAGGTCCATTATCCACTGGAGTCCCCCTCCGAGTAACATAAAATTTGATCGTCTGTAAACCAATAAAATCTATCCCGAAATACGATCAATGTGTCCACAAGTACTAAAATGAAATCTCCCTTGATCATGAATAGCCTCCATCCATTTTGTTGATTATACACTGAAATCGCTGCCCATTGTGCCTCAATATCTAAAATTACAGTGGTTGTAGGGCTATCGGTTCATGAACCCGTGAAAGCTGCACGAGCGCTAAGTTCAACCCTCCATCTTAAACGAGGTACATGTACGTATTCCTTTGTCAGCAGGTTAAAAAAAACCTAAGTTTCGTCCGTTTCTAAATCGAAGCCGTCCTTCAACTTTATAACCTATGATCTTGAAGTTTCTCAAGGAGCTTTGTGGCCCAAGCAAAGTCGTAATCCCTAACCTGGGGTTGAAAATTTATAGGAATTTGGATCTTGGAGCTTTGCTTACCAAGTACATTAAGCGGCGGTGGCGGATCTAGTGAAAATGGTGGGAAATTTACACGGCAAGGTACATGAAGCGGAGTTGAGACTTCTCGTAATATTCATCGATTTTTGCATATGATGGTTAACAGAGAGAGAGATAGTTGACTAGTTGTATTTAAATACGACAAATACGGCGCTGGGGCACATTTTATATGGATTGGATGACAATGGTAAAGTGAAAGCTAAAACGTTTGTGGAACAAAGAGATGGAGAAGTGCGAGAAGTCAAAATGGAGGTAGGAATTGTTCACCAAGGAGAAAGAGAAGTTATGATGTCCGTTGGGGTGAATTGGCCAGTGATTGATGGACTCACGATGTCTTGGGTCAGACAAGTTTGCTTGGCCTGATGATGTCTGGTCCAAATTAGTCAAGTAAAGCTGCACTTAAGTACTGAGCTTTTGAAGTTCTTGGATGTGGCTTTGTTTATGGATCTACTATCCCAAACTTGGGGTTGTCCTTGCTGTTTTCATTATGTTTTCTGTTGCTGCATTATTGTTATGTCTTAGCATGGTGCTTTATGTGTGTTAACCCTCTACTTCGTTGATCCGGACCACAACCACCTCATCTTATCCCCTCCCATTTCGACCACACGACGCTGGAAGCTTTACCGCCTCATCTTAACAGGTATGATTCATCTGGTGATTCTTTCCCCCTTTTTTGATTTTAGATTTACGAGATTCCATTGTGGTTTTGATTTTAGTTATTAGTTTGTTTTTTATTCCCTTTTACCTGATGCTCTTGGCCTTCTTCTCTCAACTTTTGACCTAGCTGGCATCTGAGAAGGTATGTTTTAGATCGCAGTGTTTGGTTCCATTTCTACTCTTAATATTACTTTTTCCGCTTGGAGATTGTAAGCCATCAGGTTCTTTGATAGATGCCTACTATGTGTTAGTGAAAATGCATGTTTAGGAGATTCAGACGGGGGAATAAATTGATTAATTATGATCTGCCCTTAAAAGAACCACCAGACCCACTAAAATTGTGCTTATTACTAGGGCCATGGACATACTGATATTGAGATGGAGAAGAAGGCTGAGAAAATTTCAGTTAGAAAACCGAGTATACACCAAATTAGTGGATAAAGTGGACTGTGGTTGAAAAGAATAGTCTTGATGCATATGTAATTCCTCCGAGCTGAGGAGAGAACCAAGAGCCTCAAAAGTAATCGGCTCTGGTCGGTTACGAATAGTAGTCTTAAATGCACGAAACTCAGTCGGAAGACCACACAAAGTATTCTCCTTTAGTGAATGAAATAAGTGAGAGAGAATAAGCCAATTGCATTTTCGTATAACTTAAACAACAGTCTTTTGACCATTGAAACTGCGGTGTTTTTAGTTAAAATTGGATAATCGAGTACTTTCATTTTTTTTTAATTGGATCGAGTACTTTCATGAGTAAGACAACTTAAATTGAGAACAAGTTAGTCCGTACACATGTCTGTCTTTTGTTTGCCCCCTCTGTTTTCTCTCTATGCTAGAATTTGTTATCATTAGTAATTAGCTACTGTAATACTCCTTCCGTTCTAAAATGATAGTCTGGTTCGCAATATGATAAGTTAAAAATAATGCATTTTTTAAAGAAAAAATTAAATGTTTTTTTTAGTAACTAGATATCAATGAGCTCTTTTAATTCATAAAAAAAGTTTGAACTTTTTCTTTTCAAAATAATGTGTTTTTTTTTTTGTGTGGTAATTAACCGATGTATTAGAAACTAGAAAAAGAATTCACAGTGGAACAAAAACTAAGGCATAAGCCTGTACAAGAAATGAACCAAAAAGAGACTAAAGCCTATACAATATAAAAAGCCGAGAAAGGAATGTGCCAGTTTTGGCAAAGCTGAGTGGATAAAGGGGTAGGCTTAATGTTCCTGCTTTGGGAAGCTTTGACCCTAACTTCAAATCTGACTTGTCCGATAATTGCTGAAGGAGACCTATGAATGCCTTTAAAGATTCTAAAATTCCTCTCCTGCCAAACAAAATAAACTGCAGCAGCAAAAGCAAGCCTCCTAATAAGGTTAGGGAAACCCTTCCCTTTGAAATGAGAGGAGAACCAGGCAAGCTTTTGAGACCAAAGAGTAGGACCAAGGGGAATGCAACATAGATTTGCAATGGCCGTCCACACCTGGCTGGAGAAAGAACACTAAAAAAGAAGGTGATCTAGAGTTTCAGGAAAATTATCACAAAATACTAAAATTGAAATAAGGAAAACTTCAAAAACTATTTTAAATAATATTAATTTCTCATTCTGCATCATTCTCTCCGGCATGAAGACACTCGTCCTTGAGTTTATACAGTAGAAGTCGTCGAATATTGTCCGCATTGATCTTGTACTTCAAGTTGATTTTTCCGAACCCAAATTTCACAAAGGAATCTTGAGATTTTGAAGGAATAATTTTCATTAACAAAGAAAATTCACCTTCCTTCTCGATCAAAACAAATGGACTTTTAGTGTCTGCAACAAATTCCCAAAACAGATCAACATATTCATTTGTACTCTTGTCAACTTCACCATCTTCAAGCTTTTCATGAGAATCAAATTTAATTGATTCTTCTACATATGTTTCCAACAACACCAACATAGAAACCACTTTTTTTTGCAACTTTTTTTGATTTTCTGTAATTTTCTCCACCGGTTCTTCGTAAAAAACAGGCGGCTTACTCCAATCCACTACTGGATCTGGAATATTATTTGTAGTAAAAGGCCACTCAATGGTAGCCTCTATTGTCCTCTCCCTCGGCTGATAGTTACCCGCCAAAGGTTTGGTGATAGAAACGTCATCCGACACCTCCTCCTCTTTCGAAAACTGAGGTATAACAAGATGACGGCAAGGTAGATTCCCCCCAACAGTTAGGGCAGCAACCTGATCGGCTAAGGCGGCGAACGCATCCGACAAATGTTGTTCTAATTGTTGGAATCGTGCCTCTATTCGTGCTTCTCGTGCGGTTTTACTTCATTCATACACATCTTCAGCAACAACATAACGATCATAACGAACTCCTTGTTGCGCCATGATCTGGAATCGAGCGCAAGCTCTGATACCAATTGATGCAGGGAGAAACCTCCTTTTACGAAACTATTTGCAACGAAAAATCACAAACAAGCTTGAACTAGAGGTACTCCCTTCTTGAACAAACTATAATGAGTAAATACTCAGTTTTTCATTAATCATAAACAACCAAATTTTAATGTCACCCTACAACTTATTTTATACTAGAAACTAGGACCGAAAAAGAAACAACAAAACAGGAAGCTGAATCCCGGTTAATAAAGGATTAAAGAAAAAAGGAAACATTAAACTAGGAAACTAATTACTCTAAGATCCCTAATTTCCTAATTCGAATAATCCTAGCAAGATATAGAAATAAATATTTCTACTACATTAAAACAAACTGGGAAAGTAAAATCTTAATTAAATGAAACACACCTACTAAAATACTAATATAAAATAATAAAATAAAATTCCTATATTTCAAAAAAACTTCCAATATTGGTCTGCATCACCTCGATTACGAAATGATAATGGCAGCAAATCAGTGTCCTAGCTCTAACAATTTGATTTATTCGCATTCTCATTTTCTTGATAGATTTTGATATTATCTGCCTCGTGTAATGGGTGTGCAGATCTTTGTTTTCTATCCGATTCTCATTTCCTTTCCAGCTATGGTTTTTAGCATGGCCATACCATTGAAGTTTGCATGAAAGAAAAATAACTTGAATTAACTTTCTCTTTAAGCTATTAGTAGGTTCAATCTTCCGCCTCTATAAATAAAGTGTTCGACTTGGGTGTCACCTCGGTATAGTTGTCATAATACCATTCTGATAATTATTTTTGGGGGGAATGTAGTAAACTGCAAGGTTTTGCATTGGAAGGCATTTCAAATCAGTCCTTCCCATATTATTTAATAGAGCATGGATGATTGTTGACCCCTAGGACAACTCTTGGACCCCTGAAACTACTTATGATTGTCACGTTTGAGAAAGTTGGGGCAATTGGTGTGTGTGTTGCTCTGGTTGTCTAGTCCTTTTTATCTTAATAGAAATAGATATTTTCTTTGGTGCTACTACCTCACTTAGTTCCTATTTTTGGTGCAGAAAGAAGGTGCAAATTCTTTAGAAATGGGACAGTGGGAGTAAATGACAAGTTTTAAGTACCTAATGGTTGAAGTAAGGAGAGGCATACATTGTATTGGAACCCTCTTTTGCTTTGTACTACACCACTCCCTAAATGGTTAGTAATTTTGACTTTTGAGGAGTTTGATGAATTTTGCATAGGTGATGACCCTCACTCGGGCTGGGGGCTACACTCCTTCACTGCTTAAAGCATATAGAAATAGAATCCTCATGATGCTATGTTGCATAAAATGGGCATTGAAATTTGATGAGGGTTGAGGTTTCTCCTTCAATTGATGGTAATTGTACTTTTAGTTTAAGTTGTCTACAATTTCCAAAAGAAACTATTTGTACAAAACCCTCAAAATACAGGTGAAAAGGGAAACTGAGCATGCTAACAGGAAAAAATCACTTCGCTCTATCTTCAAATCCACCGCCATTGTAAAGTATGAAAGGATTGATTGCATTTGTATCTATATTACACCTGCCATTGTAAAGTATGAAAGGATTGATTGCATTTGTATCTATATTACACCTGCCATTGTAAAGTATGAAAGGATTGATTGCATTTGTATCTACGAGGAGACATGTACGAGTTGTATTCAAATTCTAGAAATGCATCAATGTTTTTCTATTGTCCACTTATAGTCATTTGCAAGGGATATTTTGGAAATGCTTAAAATTCTTATAGTTACTTTTCAAAGAGTACCAATTTTTTTTTGACTTTCTTACCACCCCTCTAGGACAGAACTTTTTTTAATTGGAACTTTCTTATATTAACTTTTTTAAATATGTGTAAACAGTTGAAAATGTGGCGATTCAGTATGGGGCCGGATGTGCTCCATTTTGTGTTTAGGGAATTATTTGAACCCGCTAGAGAAATTCCTTACCTTAGTTGATTTTACTTGGTGTAGTGACTTTGCGGTTATGGCCTTAGCAACGTGGATGCATAGACGAATTTGTTGCATAAATTGAAAAGAAATGAACCTTGTGAAGTACTATACTTTTCTTTCCAATTTCTTGAGTTTTTCAATAATGCTACTTGTGAGAAGTCATGAGCTGGCCTGACACTGTAGCAAAGTGGGATCCTCCTCTAGATGATTCTAAAATCAAATATGCTGGCATTGGGTTATATTAGGGATTGTAATTGTGATTCCATACTACTTGTGCTCCAAATTTTGTGTTTTTATGTTTAGTAGAATTTGTGGAAGCTATGGCACTGTTGAGGGCTGAAAAAGAAGAGTTGAGCCTGGATACATTAAGGCATAGTTTTCCAAATGATTTTAGCAACCCAGTTGCTAAAATCATGGTGATTTTAGCAAATGAGTTCAGCAGGTGCTAAAATCATGGTATTTCAAATCAAAAAATTAAGTGTTTCCGTGTATCGTTTTTTGAATTTTTTACACCGAATTAAAGTACACGAGGAGTACTTTAATTTGGTGCAAAAAAATTCGAAAAACGATAAACGGAACCACTTAATTTTGTGATTTGAAATTTCCATGATTTTAGCAACTCAACTCATTTGCTAAAATCATGGTTGATTTTAGCAAATGAGTTGCTAAAATCTTTTGCAAAACTAAGCCTAAATGAGTAAGTGAAAAACAAGCTGATGGTGGTCACAATCACATAACATAATCAACTTTTTTCGCATGGGTTTCACGGATGTGGACTCGAATCCTACTATTATGAAAAATATAGTATAGTACCATTCCATTTTGTTTTGCCACTGGTTGGGATCGCTGAACAGTCTGGTCCATTAGGCAAGAAAACACCTTTTATCTCTGTGAAGTATGAGAATCAAATGAAATCACTACAGTAGTTTGTAACATGTGTTCTATATTCTAAAAAAAAGAAAGGTTGTATTTCTATGCTCTAATTATTCTCCTTCGAGGGCATGTGTTAATTCAAACATTTTATTTGGAAATGAATCCATGGCATTGGGCTTCGGCCACGACGGTGGCACTGTTCAATGGAAAAGAGTTACGTGATATGTGGAAAAGTTTGAAGAAAAACTTTAATTAGGAAGTCATATAATTAGGTTTTTTTTTTTTTTTTGGCGAATATAAATAAAGGCGTCTTCCAATTCTCTTATGGTATTCAAATGCAAGAGATTACAATATTAATTTTTCTCAATCCCAACCGACAAAGCTCTAAATTGCAATTTTTTCATTTTTTGTACAATGCATTGGTTCTTTTTTTTTTTTGTATACCCGTAAAACAACTATATCCACAACGTCTCTCTGTTAGCCCGTGTTACAAAATAAAATTGGCGCCAATCGCTCCAACAGTCACTGCCTTCTACATTCATACCCAACATAGTCCATAAAGAAACATGCAATAAAAATGCCAAACTTTGAGAAATTTTTTAATGTTTAATGTGTCACGTTCCTCTCCAATTGGTTAAAAAAAATAAAATCACAAGGTGAATTGTGAGTTAGAGAGAGCTGATAGCATATGTAGGGGGAATGTAAGGACCAAATCCCGGAGTTTTTTTTTTTTTTTTTTTGGCAATTCTGTCTGACAAAACACATTTTTATATCGAGTTGTAATTTTTCTTTTAGAGAGTCTGTTTAGGTGGGGGAGGGAATCAACGTGTATGTTTTTTAGTGGCCTATGATTTGATATAGTGCAAGGTGTCATTGTGTTATAAGTTCGGTGTAATTTCCAATTAAGTGCTTGAGCTACATGTTATAGATTACCTCTAGCAACCTTACTAGATAGTCTCATTGCACAGCTAGTGCTTGAGCACTTTAGAAGTTGATCTAGCAACTTTATGAAGCCTATATATATTTGCTCACTAGGGTTTTAAAAGGCTGCTGCGGCTTTCAAGTGATAAAATAGGACAACAGCCCGACTTTTGAGAAGTGAAGTTCATATCTCAATTCACTTTGGAGAGCTTGGCCCTTTCGTGGAGTTCGAAAGGCAAACGATTGGAAGGCTTGTGCGATTCAAGGCGTTGGCGATCAAGATCACTGGGTGCGGTGTGCGTGTGACTCGGCAGATGATACTTAGAACGTTGTGAGGATTTACTTCGTTTGGATAGGTATATCTGTAACTGCACAATGGTTATAGTGATTTTGATTCCTTCCCGTGTTTTTTTACCCATTTAGGGTTTTCCACGTATATCTCTGTGTTGTGGCTGCTTGCGTAATTTTCTGCTGTTAGTATTGATTAGTGATTCGCATTCATACTGTTAGGGTTTTTACGGATTATTAGGGAACCCTGCTTTTTCAGGGAAAAATAATTAAAAACCACGAGAGAGGGCTGATAGGGTATATATGGTAGGGGAAAAAATAATTAAAAACCACGTACTAGTACTGCGCTAGATTTGAACCTTGGCAGAGTGCGCTCCAACCACGTTGGCAAAGTGAGTTGTTGCAACAAACTTCTTTTATATTTACTAGTAAAAGTGCACGTGCTTTGCACGTGATAATTTTCTTGTACGCCAAGAAATATTAAGATCTATAGATCAAATTCTTTGGAAGAGCAAGTAAAGGTTGGCCTGCAGTTTTGTAGAAAGCTCTCTTCAGGGAACAAGAGTTCCAGAAAATGCTCATTAAGAACTTGGTAGCTTCTTCCTTTATTTGATGGTGATAGGCTGATAGCTTCCATCTTGCACGTGGAGAGTTCCTATACTTTATTTTATAAACACCACTTAAAGCAAAGCATATTACAAACAATTTAGCTCATTTGTGATGGAATCTTTTTAATGCTCAATACGAGTTGAATTCGATTTGAAGTGATTTTGCAAAAGATCAAAAAAGATGATTGGAAGAGTTAAGAACTATGACAAATGAAATAAAGATCCTGTTTGAATCTTGGCCAACTTAACTATTTTCTCTTCTTTCACTTAACTTTTGTGATTCTGGGTCGAGATAAAACATCTGTCTTCAATTCCTTGAATATCAATTTTTGTGTCAAAATTGTAAAACTTTCATTGCAATAGGAAATCAAATCAAAACATCAATGAGTATGGTTATCTTTTCTAAGAAAGAACATAAACAATCACGAGCAGACCTTCTCAGTCCATAAGATGCCAGATTATTCGCCATCGAACTTTGCTGACCTTCAAACGAACTGAACCTTGCAAACACGGAACCGATCGAGTTTTTGACATACGAATGTCCTCTATTATCACTTCCACCTCTGTCGGCACGACTGACACCACGTTATCCAAAATTTTGACCATCAGTTGTGAATCCTCCTCAATCGTGATTGAATCTAGGCCAAAAAATAAAGTGAACTCCAGAGCAGCTCGCCACGCCATTACTTCTACACTCAATTCCGAAACTGCCATTCCCAAGTGGATACAGTGGTTGTTCCTCTACTCCTGCTGCTGCTGGGTTGGGCTCTTTAGGGGGAGGACTAGGAGGGAGAGAGTCGGGAATGTCTAGAGCGTATAGAGAATAACAATTAGGGCCGCCATCATAGTGGATCAAGAACATGTAAACCGATTTTTGTTTGGTTTTGCTTCCGCCATACCTGTTGCTGCTTTCTCAGCAGCCGCCACTTTTTGCTTCTTCCTTGTGGTGTCGTTCTCCGATTTCGCCCTTTCTCCGTCCTGCTGCTGCACCATGTCGATCTCCATCTCTCTCTCTCTCTATATGCGGCAGCTGTGTTGTTTCTGTTGGTGTATTAACGAACATACGTAGGTTGTCCCCTTCTTCCGTACTCGAGCAAATACCAGGCCCCCGATTAGGTATATTTATATCATGTCAACAAGTAATAAATATCTATTGTAGCGCTACATCGAGCAGTGATGTTGTTGGCCCATTGGAAAAGCTGCTTGTTTTTATCGTAAAGGCCAGTGTCCGATTCCCACACTTGGGCCCTCATTTTCCTTTTCTTATGCAACAACTAGGGATTATCCGTGCCTAAAGGCACGGCGCGTCGAAGTAATTTGCACTCAATTTTTTTTTGATTGGCAATAAAATTTTATTAGAACTCAACAAAAGATACAAAGCCGGTAAAAGAAAAGCAATGCCCAAACACGTGTAAGGTAGAGGCAAACAAAAACTCCATCGAAGTGCTGAAAGGAGAAAACCAATGCCCCAAAAGGTACCCCATCAAACTAATTTAATTTCATTACAGTTCCAAATTTCCCCACAACTAACAGGCTAAGTAGGTCATATACCCAGCCAAACATCTTATTGGTAAGTTGACGCTTGACATACTTTGATGGAAGATCCTCCTTCCACAAATGCACGCCATGAAGCTGTTTTCCAACAATATGATTCCAACATTGGAAAATAACATCTGCAAATAGAGAGTTTCAAATATCAATTTTCCACTGAAGTAGTGGCAAATTAAAGAAAGCAAATGACAATAAAATGGATAGCTTTATCAACATCTCATTCACATATCCTTTTTTCAGTTACTGACTTAAAGATAAAAAAAATTATCCCGCAAAATACAGAATGCTAAATAGCGAAAGGAAACAGTATCTATTTTAACGAATAAAGCAAATAAATCAAACCGGTGGATAAATCAGTCAACTTAGATTACCTGTTCAGCATGTTCAAATTGGGATACAAATCATCGCCGTCCCAATGAAGACGATAGAAGCTTCTTGCCGGTGACATAGCCGCACAATTTACCCTCTCCTTGCTATGAAAAAGTTAAAGAAAACAACTGATAAGAATTAGCCCAATGGGCATACAACCTTATTCGTTTGAACTGTGATGCTTCTTTGTATCAAAAGATTTTTCGAACTACAAAAAAATCTCACTTTCTCTCGTGGAAACGCAGAAAATAAAGTCAACGGTGGTCTGGCTTTAAAAGTCCCTAAACAATAGAAGACATACGTGGAAAAGTAATTGGAACAGATATAATCAAGTTCAAGGGTTAAAGCCATGAAAAACAACAAAAGCACACCTAACTATCATAGCCATTCCACTTATGGAAGCCAATTAATAGTGTAGTAAGATACCTACGTAAAATTAATGGGAGTACTTAGAAATTTTATATTTCTCAGCAAGCACTTTTAAGAGATCCGTATGTGAAGTAATTGGACTGGGAGGACATTCATTTTAAAGAAGAACTTCATGTCCTAATTTCCCTTATCACTGGTAGCTGGGCTTCATGAAAAGTAAGAACTTATTGATATAGAGAATAACAAAAAACACATGTTCTAATTGGTTGGTTACTTGCAAAAAAAATCAAGAAGCCAAACAAACCACATTACAAACTATAACCTGCAATTCAACAGAAAACCAATCTACAAAACATCACCATGGACTCTGAGTTGCCAAGGTATACAATAACTAAGGTCTTGACCATGAATTTTTCCTTGTGCGGTGTCTTTACATTAAAAAACAAAATTAAAATGCAGGTTTTGATAAGTTCAATGGAAATGGAGCATTATAACAAACTCATAACTCAAGAAAAAAAAAATACCTATATTAAAATAATATTCATAAAGGCTTGATGTTGCTTTCAGCGCTAGCACTTCAGAAGACGACCACTGAATGGTGCCCACTTCCCACCCAAATCAACATCCGCCATTGGTTATTGTTTGCCTACTTCATGCCTAAAAAATGGTACCTTACAGATATGAAGTCAAAAAAATTGTGTGGAAAGCCAATGGAAAAAAACCTGTATAAGAGTAGGTGAAAGAACACAGGCACACAACTTCCTTGTGTATGCACTATGCAGGAGAAACCTTTGTCTAGATTAAAGTTTCATAAATCAAAATGTAAACATTATTACCTTTAGCTCTCACAAAGCCTTCCTTAAAAGAACAAAATAAAGGTCAAAACCCTAATAGAATAAAATAAATGCGATGTGTGGAGGTGAATATGCTGAAATCACAAAAGGGGGAGAAATTAGAGACCTTAAATCAATACTCTCTAGCATACTGTTGTAGATTCTCCGCCTCCCAACTCCAACCTAAATCAGCACACCAGTTCTATTACTATTGCAAAATTATAGACATTAGTCAAAGGAGACAAAAAGAAGTTTCGAGGGGAAAATCCAAACATGTACAAATTTGAGAGAAAACTTAAAGGAAATGCTGCTGGACATTGGAGCATCCATACAGAAAAGACCATGGAGACAGATCGCAATAAAAAAGTTGACCTGCCATCTCAATCAGACATATGATAAATGGCTGAAAGAGTGAAAGTTAAGATTGGTCTGTAAAAGGGCACATAAATGTATCTAACCAAATTCCTATGATGATGCATATGAGCTCAATTGAGCTGAATTCCTACAGCGAGAATCCATACCTGTAATGATATGGAGGAAAGAGTAGACCCATCTTCAGCAAATTTTTCCTTGTGTTTTGGATTTCTCCTTGAGTACTAACAATGGAAAGAAAGAAAAGATTTAAAGCTGCCAAATTCCTTGGAAAAAATTATGCATTTTGATTTTTAGGTTGGCAAATGATGAGGAAATGCTTCCTCCATCTCATTACAAGTATTTATCATTTTTCAAGGTAATTATTCAAAGAACAATGATTTGTAACCGTCCCATTGTCTTAAAAGAGCAATTGAGTTTGACACAATTATAAGTTTGCTATTTAAAACAATTTCCCAAAAAAATAGAACAAATGAGTTGAAAGTCATATTGGGGGTATGCGGGAATCAAAACGAAAGGGAAACACGCACAAAGAATGAAAATAAGTTGATTTTCTTGTCCTGTTCCCCCCAAAAAATGTCGATTTTCTTGTATGTGTATACCATGATTTTTCAAAAAACAGTATCCACACAAAATGAAACCTATCTACACCCTCGAAACCTATCTACACCCTCTGATTGATCAATACCACATTCAAATCTAATAGATTTTAAATCAACAGTAATGATGAAACCATCTTGTACCTGAACTCTACATGAGACGCGAGGCTGGGGACGATATGGCAGAGCAACGCTGGCGCAATACTTGGTTTGATTCTGTGTCCTGACCGTCTCCTACAACAAATGGATTTTTTGCATTAGAAAAAGATAAACAAACCCTAGAACTGAGATCAAACAGCAGATGCACGAAAATACATGGATAAAACACTCGATAGCTAATGTCTTCAAGATTAAAAAAAAAAAAAAACACTTGAAGCTAAGAATCGGGGATGGAGTTAAAAGATTACAGCAATAGCCCCAACAAGTCTATGCGAGGCATTTATTGTAACGATTCTTTATCGGGAAGGGCTTGTTTTGCAAATTATTTTTTAAAAATCCGAACCGTCCAATGTGTTTTTATAGTTTTGCGAAGACTGCTTCGATCAAGCCCTTCCCGGTATTTTTTTTTGAAGATTTCCCGCATAGACCTTTGAAAACACCTTCTGAACACATTGGACGGATCGGATCGTCAAAAAAAGGCTCGGATCACGGAGGTCCGGAAGTCCGGAGTTCGGACTAGAAGTACTCCCTCTTCATGACTTTGTTGACTTGGTGTTGATGACTAGTAATTTTACTTCAAATGACTTTCTTGACTTGGTGATGATGACTTCTTGTAACCAGTAATACTCCAAAACGTATTATGCAAATTTCTAAGCATATGGGTCCTGAGCATCTTGGAACAGTGAGGTGAATGGGTCTCTTTGGGAAGTTGCTGTGGCTGATTCTTCTGAGGACCCATCATCTTCTGCCTGACTTGCTTGAGCTAAAAGTTGCTGAGCCAATTTTAATAACTCAGAGCTGCTTGGCTTTGATTTTCTTTTTGCTTTGGAAAGGCTAGAGGAACTGGCAGCTGAGCTTCCAAGTCTGATAGTAGAGACTGTGGGAAGGGAGGCTTGACTTTGTTGAACTTGCTGAACTAGAATATAGACTGGAGTTGGAACATTGATTGGAAATTCTGCTTTGACTTGATCAATAATCCGTTGTTGATACCAATGGGGGGCAGAAGCACAGACACAGTAGAAGAGCATGCCAGAGCAGATAGACTACTTGAATTAAGCAGAAAAGCAGGAATAAAAGTAAATTCGTAACAAAAGTCTTAAAAGAAAAGAACGAAAGCGATGTGAATAGTATGAATTGTAAATGTAAATAGTGATGAATAGTACTCAAATAGTACGTGAATAGTGCTAAAAAGTGACGAATAGTATACGTGAATAGTATTAAAATTGACGTAAAGTAAAGGAAAATGGACACTTACTTCAAATTCGGTGACTTGATTTATAACTTCGAATCGGAGTATATGGTGGGTGAAATGACTATGCTTAAAGGAGCTTTCGGTGGGAATTGAGAGAATGAAAAAACAGACTGACTTTTCAAACTCACTCTAAAACTAACTCTGCCTATTACAAACTAAAATGATCCTTTTATAACCAAAGGTCCTGAGACTACAATTATTGTACCAGTGCAGGATGACTCAGCCATGTGGACTATAATTATTTTACTTTTGACTAAAGGGGTAACTTTTCTCCAGCTTTCGGTTGAGACGTGACTGAAAGTAGATGCTGTTTGCACTTTCGGTGGAGAGGTGACTGGGTGGTGACTAAAAGTAGATGCTCCTTTTGGATTTTAGTTTGAGGGTCAAAACTACTTTTGGTGAAACTTCATGACTTTGTTGACTTGGTGTTGATGATTAGTAATTTTACTTCAAATGACTTTCTTGACTTGGTGATGATGACTTCTTGTAACCAGTAATACTCCAAAACGCATTATGCAAATTTCTAAGCATATGGGTCCTGAGCATCTTGGAACTGTGAGCTGAATGGGTCTCTTTGGGAAGTTGATGTGGCTGATTCTTCTGAGGACCCATCATCTTCTGCCTGACTTGCTTGAGCTAAAAGTTACTGAGCCAATTTTAATAACTCAGAGCTGTTTGGCTTTGATTTTCTTTTTGCTTTTGAAAGGCCAGAGGAACTAGCAGCTGGGCTTCTAAGTCTGATTGTAGAGACTGTGGGAAGGGAGGCTTGACTTTGTTGAACTTGCTGAACTGGAATATTGACTGGAGTTGGAACATTGACTGGAAATTCTGCTTTGACTTGATCAATAATCCGTTGTTGGGTGAACTTATCCCACCATTTAACTAAAAACTGGCGGGTGGCTGTGTTTTCGGAGATATTCTATCGCCATTTGAAAATCCAAGGTATTTTATACTTAGCCATGAATAAAAGAAGAGGGGGAAACTGGCCAATAGGACTGTCTACCATGTTTAGAGCGGAAAAATATGTGACTTGATCCATAAGATCATTGGCTATTATTTCTGGGATGGCACCATAATGGGACCACCATCGGAGGAACCATGTTGGGAAAACTGACTTGAATTTTTGGTCAAATTGAAAGAACCAAGAATGATTATTGGTTTCATTTTCATGAAGGATAACTTTGGACCATGCTTCAATGTAATCATAATAATTATAGGGAATAGAATAACCAGGGAGGTTCCTGAGACAGGAAGGGTGTCCCCATTCTTCCATTGCCATAATATCATGGATGTAGAGGGAATGGTAAATAGTAACACTAGGATTATTTTGATCCTGAATTGGCTTGATGACTATTGACTGGTGCTGTAGAAGGATATCTTTGTAAAAAGAAATTGACTTTTCTAGATGATGAGGGGTGAAATGCCATCCAGGAGGGAAAAAGGATTGTGCTAATTCTATGGGGTTTTGGATATGTTTAAAAGGTGGTTCAATGTAGAACAAATTGGCTGACTGAGATTTAGGGATATAATGGATTGAATTGGCTGGGTTGGACAAAATGGGTTAGATACCACATTGTGACTGATTTGAGGATATGCTAAAGCTAAGTTGTACGCAGTTTTTGGGATTTGCCGAAGAACTTGGTACCTGTTTACTAAATTAACTGGAGAGATAACAAGCTGATTACTTGTAGGGTCAAGTTGATTACTCTGATCGCTTGTTGGGGCTGACTGACTGCGAACCTGTTTTCCCTGTTTCTTACTTTTTTCTACCATGACTGAACTGCAGATAAAATAATTATTATTGTTTACCAAATAAAAATTCTCTAGTAAGAAAATCAGGAATAGAATTTTGATCTCCTTTAATATATTCAATATCAAAATAAAAAATAGTCAAAATTGATTGCCATCTAGCAAATATTTGTTTACTAGCAATATTTTTAACATCTTTTTCTAAAACATATTTAGCACTCTTACAATCGACTCTGACTAAAAACTTTTGATTAAGTATATCATCTTGGAATTTTGAAATGCATAAAACAATTGCTAAAATTTCTTTTTTAATAGTACTGTAATTACTTTGTGCTGTATTCCAGAGACCAGAATGGAAGCGAACAATTTGCTCTGGAGATGTGGAACTAACTCTTTGGAGGAGAATGCCACCGTATCCAATATCAGAAGCATCTGTATGAATAATTTTGAAGGAGCTGACTGTAGGAATACCAAGACAAGGCAATGTCTTGACATATTTTTTGACTTCCTTAACAACAGAAGTATGTATGGGTAACCAAGGAGGAGGATTGTCTCTTAATCTTTCAAACAGAGGTTGACATGTCTTTCTAAGGTCTTTATAAAATTCAGCTATATAATTTAAAGATCCTAAAAATCTTTGTAACTGATTTTTATCTGTAACTTCATCAGGAAATTTATCCGCAAATTGGATTGCTCGACTAATTTGTACTATAGTTGCTTGGTAAATATCATATCCTAAAAATCTAATTTTTGTTTGAAATAATTTAATTTTTGGAGCAGAGATGACTAACCCATTATGTTTAATAATATCAAGAAATGAATATAAATGCTTCCAATGTTCATCAATTGATTTTGAGAAAATGAGAACATCATCTATGTAGACTATAATACAATGACTAAATGGATTGAATATTTCATTCATTATATTTTGAAATTCACTAGGAGCATTTTTTAATCCAAAAGGCATTACGTTCCATTCATAATGTCCAAATGGTGTGGTAAAGGCAGTTTTATATCTATCATTGGGATGTAGTTGGATTTGCCAAAATCCACTTTTTAGATCAAATTTTGAAAATATTACTGCTTCACTTAGTCTATTAATTAAATCTTTTTTATTAGGAATTGGATATCTTATCCATTCTAATACTGTATTTAGTGGTTTGTAATTAATTACTAATCTTGGTACTCCTCTTTCAATTTCTGCATTTTTATTAACATAAAAGGCAGGGCATGACCAAGGTGATTTACTTTTCCTAATAATGTTATTATCAAGTAAATTATTGATTCCTTTTTTACAAGTTTCCATAACTTCGGGATTCATTTGAATAGGTCTAGATTTTGTAGGAATTTGTTGTTCACTAAATCCTTTTATATAAGGCAAAGTTACAATGTGTTTTTTCCTATGCCAAAATGCACTGGGCAAATTGGAACAAACTTCCTTCTCTAATCTATTTTTTAAATTTTCTATCTTTTGATTTAGAAATTTATCAGTGAGTTGTTCTTCAATCCTTTTATATTTAATTTCATCTTTTAGGAATTTTAGATGTTTAGTTTTTTGATTTATCATATTAATAGATTGGGACACAGAATAATCTTTTTACTGTTTTAATTCTCTTTGTTCAGGTTTTGGTAAAAATTTAAAGGTTACTTGTTGACCTAAAGGTTTACTAGTGATTCCTTTACTATTGGTTGTAAATGGGTAAAGTAAGCAAATGAATGGTACACCTAAAATTACTGTATCAGTTAGATTTTGGACTAAGACAAATGAAGTTTTGAAGCAAACTTTGTCTTGGCAAACATGTACTTTTGGTAATTTATATTTGATTCGGATTTTGCTACCATTTGCAGAGCTTAACTGTTCAGTTGTCTTGTGATAATACTTTGTAGGTATGAGACCTTCTTGGATACAATTTAGGTCTGCTCCAGTGTCAATGAGAGCAGTGACTTTAATTTCATAATCATTTATTACTAGTTTTACTTTAGCATGCCATTTTTGGATAAGATCCATTTTATTTATTATATTTATCGTATTATTTCCTGGGCCATAATCTTGGTGATTGTTTCTTTTAGGATTACTTTCTGAGTAGTTCTAATTATTTGATTCTAAGGATTTATCAGAAGATTGGTTATTTTTTTCTATTGCTGCATCAAATTCTTCAAGGCTTTTATTTAACTTTTGTGCTATTATCTGAGCACTTAATTTTATATCATTATTTTTTAATTCAATAATATCTTTTTTGATAATGTTCACTTGTTGCAAGTCTTGTAAAGTAACTTCCTTTTGTTTTATATTAAATTTTTTTTATGGTAGTATTGAAATTTGCTATTGGTTTAGTAAATTGGGGTTTTTTACTTTTTTGAATCAGAAGTTGTTTAAGTTTTTTTAACATATTGCTGTTTCAACTCGGGATCTTCTATTTTACTAATTAAATCAATAAAAAGGTCTTCTTCTTGTGTATCTTTGTTAAGTACATTTACTTTTTTGAAAGCATTACTGGGGTTCTGCATCATGTGAAGATTTTGGAAGATCATAATTTCATTTCCCAAGTCTGGGAAGATAAGTCGAATGATAGATCCCCTGATTTTTCTAGTGAAAGTTCGGACTCCGTGGATATAGATTCAATTGTTGAGGAATCTTTAGTAGGTAAAGCCGAGAACCTAATTCAGTGTCTTCCTAAAGCTACAACTCTTGGTGAAGATGTTGTTCATATGGATAATAGCAAGACAAAGGACGGTGCTAAGTGGGTCACAGTGGATAATGATGTTTCAATTGAGAATATCGATTGCGATGAGACGATAGATTTTGAAAATGCTATTTGCGATGAAGTGGATTGCTTAATAACTAATGGTGTGGGTATTATTGATGATGGGAGACAATCAAATTTTACAGACAGACCTGTTGCGGACACCGAGCTTTCGAATTCATTGGTTGTTGAGAATATCGATTTAGCTGTTACTAAAAAAGATAAGGAGGCAGTGGATCTTGATCAAGGCTTTTGGAATCTTTCCGAAGTGGAATTTTTTAATGAAAAAGATGATGAGGGTATCCAGTTAGTTGTGGATCTCAATCCATCTAATGTTGTGGAAGATTTTGGGAAAGGTAAAAGGAAGCAGAAAGGGATTGAAGATAAGTTGGGTTTTCCAAAATCTAAGAAGAAGGGTCGTCGGAAGCAGAAAAAATGCATTGTGTTCAGATCTGCTATTGCTGCTGCTGCTTTATCAGTTTCTTCCGATGGCATTAACAAGATTCATCTAAATGCAACTCAGGCTTCTCGGTCTATTAACAAGATCTTGGATGAAGATTATTTGGGAGAAGATGATGAGATCATTAGCAGTTTTTCTATTGCAAACTAAGTTAGTTGATAGTGGTGTTTGTTTGGGCGTTTTGGTTGGGTTTTGTTGGCTTAGGTTTATCTTTTTAGGTTGTGTTTCTTGTTGGGTGTTTGGTTGGCTTCTTGCCAGCATCCGGTTGTTTTTTTCCCTCTTGGTTCCTTGCGGCAGGTGTCTTTTGGTGTGTGGGTAGTCTTCTTTGTGGGTCTTCCCCTTCTCCATCTTGTTGCCTGGCTGCTTGGATCCTTTTAATCTTTGTAATTCGTTTTCAAAGGTTAATAAATTTTGCTTTTCAAAAAAAAAGTACATTTACTTTTTTTATTTTGGCAATAGTTATCAGTACAACTTATTGTGATTTTATTATCATTGTTTGTATTTCTAGTATGTATTTTGGAAATTAATGCTTCAATTTTCTCAATGTTTTGATCTTGATTTTTTATATTATTATCTGATGTTCTCCATTTAATTTTTGTTATAGTGTTAATTTTCTTGTAATAATTTTCAAAATAATCAAAAAATTGAACTTCTGTTTTGGTGGCATTCATGAATTGTCTCCAATTTTTTACTATTTCAGATATTTGATTAGAATTATATTTATTACGAAATTCTCTTCTTTTTACTGTATTATTTTGTGATTTAAATTCTCGGAATAACTTTTCTACATCTATAGTAAAATCTCCATGTATAGTTAATAAACTTTTATCTATAGGATGAGGGGTTATTTCCTCAAAATCAGTTTGGGTTGGTGATCCTGGGGATGTTTCTTCATCCTCAAATTTTGACTGTGTTGAGTAACATGGTTTACTAACCTGTGAAGTTGTTTCAATTCCTTTTAACCTAATTTTTGGATCTAGCAAATTCCTATCTTGCCTAGGTATACTGGTTGAACTTTCTGACCTACTAAGTTCTCTAATTTTAAGGGGAGTGTTAACTCGTTGTTGATCAAAACTAATTCTAACTGTGCCATCTAAGTATTGTTGGATATAATCTAAATCTACCGTATCATTTTGTATTCTTTGTGGAAAACTTTCATTTTCACTAAGCCAACTGGCTGGTAACTGGATATCATTCTATTGAATTATTTTTGGTACTTGGACATTAGCATCAGCAGTGCTACTTTGTATGAGTACAGTTTTGTCTTTTGGACTCTTGACTAAGGCGTGAATATTTAAATTAGTTTTCATGCATTTATAATAAATACGATAAAGTAAAGCAATTGAGTGACTTCCTTCGAGCATATTGGTAATTGCTCCTGCAGTTTGAATATTTAAAGTTAATGTTTTTAAAATATTTTTATCTCTTAAACTAAGTGGTAAATCAGGAAAACAATTAAAATATACTGGACCATTGTGTAGGCTAGATTCCATTAATCCTAACAAACTATCACTATATACTGTGAATCTACTATCTCTTAAAGCTAACAGGATTGAGGAATTAAGTCCTCTTCGTGTTAGGGGTTTAACTGCAACTTGTACCAAGCCTACATGAATAAAATTATAACCTCTTTCTAGATGTTTTTTAACTGATTCTTTACTTAAAAGAGCACATCTTTCTTACTGTTTTGTAATTGTATAAACTTGTTCTACAGTTTTTGCTATTTGATCAGTCTTAAAAGTATCATCTAAAAAACTAGTTTTATAAATTTCTTTTACTGGGAATTTTGGTATATTCCAATTTCCTAAGTCTGTAGTACAATCTTGATATTCATGTTCTTCTTCGTTTACTATGTCTGGTATGGACGATATCGAAGCCATTGAGCTAGTTGAAGAGCTGCACCTAAATAATCTATTCATTATCTTTTTCACTTAAAAATTTCTGTTAATATTTTTCCCTGGATTTATCTTTTTTGAGACCTAGCCTGTATACACTCATACCCAATTGGTGACCCTATCCTCACGACTGCCTCACTCTTAGGACTTACACATCTAACAGGGCTTCAAGCTTGGGTGGCCAGAGACAGGATGCTCAAACGCAGATAAACAAGGAAAAAATACTAATTGAATTTTCTAAGTTTCAAAAATAATTTACAGATTAATTTGGTTCTAACTCAACAATTACCTACTTGGCTCTGATATATATATACACACACGCACATGTACACATATCAAGAGAGAGAGAGAGAGAGAGAGAGAGAGAGAGAGAGAGAGAGAGAGAGAGAGAGAGAGAGAGAGAGAGAGAGAGAGAGAGAGAGAGACATAAACGAATAGATCTCGGCGTCGCCTGGATTGCGTCGAGCGGCGTCGCTTGGATTGCGTCGATGGACGGTGTCGATTGGCGGCGTCACCTGCTGGATTGCGGCGGCAGTGCATCTCGGTCGCCTATCTCTCTCTCTCTCTCGAAATGTTTGGGTTGAAATGTTTGGGAAGACCAGGGGTTAAATGTATATATATAGTAGTAATAGCAGGTAAGTATGAAATATATTTGTTTCCCACTACAAGTGTAAAGTGATGGTCAGCTGAGTTGGCAAGGGCTGCGCTCCCCTTGTGTGAGGTTAGGGTTTCGATCCTACACCTTCCATTTTTTTCAAGTTATATATTCTCCCTCCGTCATTTTTTAAGTGTGTTACTTCGTAAATCCAACTTACTCCCTCCGTCCCTTTTTAAATGATCCATATAGAAATACGTGCAATTTCAAACCCCTAAAAAACATATTTCTCTATATAAATTTTTAAGTTATTTTATACTAAATTAAAGTGCTCATTGAATATTTTAATTTGGTGCAAAAAAATTAAAATCGATATCTGAAAGTACATTTTTAAACGTTCGCAAAATACACGTTTCCCAAGTGGCTCACTTAAAAAGGGATGTAGGGAGTATTAAAAAAACATCATCATTACATCTTTCACATCTTGTAAAAAAAAAAAAAAAATACATCTTTCACATCAACTTTTTCCTCTACTTTACACTTTTCACATCAACTTTTACCTCTACTTTTCAAAATTATCTTCCACTTTTACCCATTAACTCTTTACCCACTAACTTTTCAAAAGGACAAAATGCTAAATGTACAATTTTTTACCCATTAACTTTTCAAACCACACACTTATTAATGGACAACCCAAAATGGAAATGTCTACACTTAAAAAGGGACGGAGGGAGTACTATATATGTGTTATACCGGTTCAGTCCACTTAAAAAACCCCCCAAACCGGTTTTCAAAATTCCAAATTATCACAAACCGGACCAAACCGGCCAAAGAAAAAATCCAAAAAAATCTTCAATTCGGTCCGGTTCATCGGTTTTTATTTTCACCCCTAATGTCATTTGAAATCTATCTATCAATCTATGGGATCAAGGAGCCTATAGTGATCTTTAAACGCTGCATGGTGCAACTCACCCAAAATGACATCATTTTGGGGGCAAGCCGATGTACAAGGTTACACTTTGTCTCGTGGGACTCACTATGGGGTCCCACACAAATGATCCTAATTGTTAAATAATTTTAAAATAATTATTTGAGTGGTCTCATAAGAAATTAGGCCAATCGGACGTAATTGATTTGATTCTTTTAATTTTTCATTCCGAATTCAAGACCCTATAATCTCAATGAATTTTAAAGAAAAGTTACGCAATCAGACACTCAGCCGTATCCCCTTGATTTGAAACGTAGATATCGTAAAGCTTGTTAAAAACAACATTTATCACAAAAATTATCTAAATCGGACATCGACATGCATCAACACATTTCATATTTTTAAGATAAGCTTTGCGTTTTGTTGTTGAATATAACTATCATTGCGGACTATCCACACAAACCAAATGGGTGAATAAAAAAGCATACATCCCAACATGACTTTTCTAATTTCTTGAACCTGTTATAAACCACCAGTGAAACTGATGCAGCGCAGCCTATGGAAACGAAAACGATCGTGCAAGAGAGACACGAACAATAAGATCGACCCGGAGGTACTCCCTCCTTAAACGATCACAATATGAGTAAAACTCGTTCTCTGTAATTCAATAACAACCAACCCTAGTCGTTTAGGCTTACAACTTATTATATAGGAAACTAGAAACCCTAATTGACTTACTCCGAAAAAGGAAGTCAAATCAATGGAAAACGAAAATTACCAAAAAGGGAAAAATTCGGAAATAACAGCAAAATATCGTGGTAAGCCAACCGGACGAATTTAGGACACTCGGTATCGATACAGGGAGAATCCTGTATCGATACGGGTTGATTCTGTTCGCCAACTAGCGCCCTGGTATCGATACATCACAAACGCAGTATCGATACCGACAGCCTCATTCTGACAATGTCGATTCTTAGGCCTTTTTAGGCCTACGTGGACGCAACCTGTCCATCCATGTTGACGCAACCCGGTCTGCATCATCCTCCCCTGCTTGAAAAGAATTCGCCCTCGAATTGCAATCATCAGAAGATGAACTATTGCCCACAAACGGAATCAGATGCTTGACGTTGAACACATCCGATGTGCGCACGTGGCCAGGCAGATTCAAACGGTACGCATTTGGATTGACCTTCTCAAGGACCTCCAAAGGCCCAATCTTCCTGGCCTTAAGCTTGTTGTATTCCCCTTCCGAAAAGCGATCCTTGGTCAGCACAACATATACAAAATCGCCCACCTCAAATTCTACCAAACGACGCTTCTTGTCGGCTGCTTCCTTATACTTGGAGGTAGAGACCTCCAACTGCTGCCGGGTAGCCTCATGTACTTCCTTCAAATGTGCCATAAAGTCTTGGGCCTTCCAGTGCACACGCTTCAAATCAGGCATTGGAGCGAGATCGACAGGGGACCGCGGATTGCACCCATAGACAATCTGAAATGGAGAACGACCCGTACTCCGATTCACTGAATGATTATATGCGAACTCAACCTGGGCCAGTTTCAGATCCCATGACCCGAGTTGTTCACCCACCAAACTACGCAGCATGTTGCCCAAAGAACGATTTACCACCTCAGTTTGGCCATCAGTCTGTGGATGATATGAAGTACTAAAATTGAGCTGCGTGTTTGCCAACCTCCACAAACAACGCCAAAAGTGGCTCAAAAAACGTGTGTCCATGTCTGAAACAATAGATACAGGCAGCCCATGTAAACGATAAACACTGTCAAAATGCAACTGTGCTACCTTAACAGCATCGGTGGTCCTCGTGCAAGGAATAAAGTGAGCCATCTTCAAGAACCTGTCCACCACCACATAAATAGAATCCTTGCCTCGTTGGGTACGAGGAAGACCAAGGACAAAATCCATACTCACATCCGCCCATGGTTGTGTAGGAATAGGCAAAGGCATATAGAGTCCGGCGTTAGTGGCCCCACCCTTAGAAACACAACAGATATGACAAGCTCCCACAAACCGGTAAACATCCCGCCGCAAAGTAGGCCAAAAATATGATGCAGCCACCAAAGCAAGGGTCTTATCACGACCCACATGCCCCTCATTATGCAAGTCAGTAATAATTTTGAGTCGCAGACTCGACTCTGGAACACATAATGCATTACCCTTGAATAGAAAGCCATCATGAAGGTGAAACACACTCGGTTCACCCTTTGAAATAACATCCAACACATGCGAGAAAAAAGGATCCACAGCCAATAGTTCACGAAAAGAATCGAAACCAAGTACCTCAGTGCGCATTAGAGTCAGCAAGGAAGAACGACGGCTGAGGGCATCAGCAACTCGATTCAACGTCCCTGCCTTGTGCTTAATCACAAAGGTGAACTGCTGGACATAAGCAGCCCACTTAGCATGTCGATGGGATAGCTTGTCCTGACTATTCAGACGTTTTAGTGCCTCATGATCAGAATACAGCACAGAGTCACTGTGAATGAGGTAGTGGTACCAATGGTGCAAGGCCCGCACAACTGCATAGAACTCCACATCATACGTGCTGTAATTCACCTTTCCCCCATTGAGCTTCTCACTGAAGTAAGCAACCGGCTTCGAATTCTGACTAAGAACATCCCCAATTCCCACCTTCGAGGCATCACAATGTAACTCAAATGGCTGCGAAAAATCTGGAAGGATTAGCACTGGAGCACTAGTTAGCTTCAACTTGATCTCTCTAAAAGCCACTGTTGCCTCGTCTGTCCATGTAAAACTTCCGCCTTTCATACACTCTGTGATCGGAGCCATAATAGTGCTGAAGTGTGGTATGAATCGGCGATAGAATGACGCCAACCCATGAAAGCTCCGAATGTCAAACAAAGTCCGTGGCCCGGGCCATTGTTTGATCGCCTCCACCTTTGACTCATCCACAGCAAGTCCGTCCTTCGAAACAATGTACCCCAAAAATAGGACTGAATCTGTCATGAAGGCACACTTCTTCAGGCCCCCAAACAGCTTCTCCCTTCGTAGGACTTCCAGAACTTCTCTTAAATGCTGCATATGTAAGTCCGGCGTGGCACTATAAACCAAAATATCATCGAAATATACTACAACAGACTTACCAATAAACGGTCGCAGCGCTTGGTTCATCACACGCATGAAAGTACTAGGCGCATTTGACAAACCAAATGGCATAACCAGCCATTCATACAAACCCTCACGAGTCTTAAAGGCAGTCTTCCACTCATCCCCTGGTCTGATCCGAATCTGATGATAGCCACTCCTTAAGTCCAATTTGCTGAACACCTTGGCCCCTGATAATTGATCCAACAAATCATCTAAGCGAGGAATGGGAAATCGGAACCTCACAGTGATTTTATTGATAGCCCGGCTGTCCACGCACATCCTCCATGATCCATCCTTCTTTGGAGTTAATAAAGCCGGAACTGCACAAGGACTGAGGCTCTCTTGAATGAAACCCTTGGTTAGCAACCCTTCCACCTGCCTACGCAACTCCTCATGCTCCTTTGGACTCATCCGGTAATGGGCTCGGTTCGGCAAGTTAGCACCGGGCACCAAATCAATTTGGTGCTGAATGTCACGTAGCGGTGGCAATCCCTCCGGTAACTCCTCTGGAAAGACATCCCCAAATTCCAACAAAAGGGGCTGAATAATAGCCGGAACTGCAGTCTCGGATTGATCCTGCCCAACATCCTTCCCAACCAAAACATAAGCAACCCCAGATTCAGCGATCTCCTCTTCCATCTGCGCTCTTGCTAATAGATTAGGACCCACAGGGGCTGACTCCCTAGATGGTAACAATTTGATCTTTGTACCACCGTAAATTAAACTGTAAGTGTTAGACCCTCCATCATGCGTGACCTTACGATCATACTGCCACGGGCGCCCCAAAAGCAGATGACAAGCATCCATAGCCACAACATCACACCATACACTGTCCTTATATTTAGAGGCCATTGAAAAAGAAACTAAACAACGCTGAGACACTTTTACCTCATTACCTTTCTTCAACCAACTCAATTTGTAAGGATTGGGATGCGCCTCTGTCTTCAAGTTCAGTTTTTGCACTGCCTCTTCTGACACCACGTTCTCACAACTGCCCAAATCAATCACATAGCGGCAAACTTTGCCACCAATTGTGCAAGTGGACTGGAATATGTTATTGCGTAACCACGACTCCCCTTCAGATTCTCGGGGCGCATAACACACCCTTCGAACCACCAGCAGTGGCGACCCAGTGTCACCTGCACATTCTATCTCTTCCATCTCCCCATTATCGTCATCGTATACAGCATCCTGGTCATAATCCTCAGTTGCATCCTAAACAATCCCCTCCTGATCTATGAACAAGGCCTTTCCCGGACGATCTCCTTTCTTGCAGTCCGACATACGATGACCTGGCTCGCCACACTTAAAGCATTTAAAGCCAGCAGTCGCCGTTCTGTTAGTTGTTGGCACTGCGGGTTGAGGAATAACTGCACGTACAGGTGGTGCAGCCCTCGCAGTTGTTCGAACAACACTGTTCCAATTACCCGCTGGCCTTCTATTGAACCGTTTTTCTAACACTAAAGCTCTCTGATGGGCATCCGAAACAGAACATAAATCATACATCATTAACTCATCTTGAATTTGTTGACGTAAACCACCAACATACCTTGCAGTCTGCTGCTCCGTAGACTCTGCTAAATCGTTTCTGGCCACAAGTTGATAGAACTCGTCGGTGTAATCGTCGACAGAACGCGTGTTCTGGCGAAGATTCTGCAATCTCTGATACATGATACGGGTATAGTTATGGGGAAGGAACTCCACCCGCATCTTCTTCTTCAGCTTTTCCCAATCAGTAACCTTGGACTTCCCGTTCCGACTCCTACTGATTTTTAGTTGCTGCCACCACGCAGAAGCTCTACCACTGAATCTGGTCACCACAAGAGGAACCCTCCTATCCACAAGAACCCCTTTGAAATCCATGACTTCGTCTATAGCGTTCAGCCAGTCCAGAAATTCCTCCGGTGACAGATTACCCTGAAATTCTGGTAGGTCAATCTTGATACTTTTTTCCCATGAATGAGAGTCATGGGTTCTAGCCACGATCTCCCTATCCCTCCCCCGTTGATGGTAATGACCAGCAAAAGGGTTGGAACCCTCATCATCCGAAAAACCCTCCTCCTCCTGAAGATTAGGTCTAACAGGACGACGGCGAGTTGGGTCAACGATCTCTAAAGCATCCATGCGTTGGACAATATTTCCAAACATGGCTTTGAGTTCCGCAAAACCCTCCTCCATCCGAGCATCCCGAGCAGCATCATCTCGTTCATAAATTTCGTCCATACCAGCGGTTCGACCACCCCCTCTTGCACGTCCTACACCGCGTCTCGCCGCCATGACAGGATTGCAACGTGTGCTCTGATACCAACTGATGCAGCGCAGCCTATGGAAACGAAAA
Source organism: Vaccinium vitis-idaea (assembly GCA_963854785.1). Lineage (NCBI taxonomy): Eukaryota > Viridiplantae > Streptophyta > Magnoliopsida > Ericales > Ericaceae > Vaccinium > Vaccinium vitis-idaea. Next base: position 16,315,761 of record OY978221.1, read on the forward strand.
CGATCGTGCAAGAGATACACGAACAATAAGATCGACTCGGAGGTACTCCCTCCTTAAACGATCGCAATATGAGTAAAACTCGTTCTCTGTAATTCAATAACAACCAACCCTAGTCGTTTAGGCTTACAACTTATTATATAGGAAACTAGAAACCCTAATTGACTTACTCCGAAAAAGGAAGTCAAATCAATGGAAAACGAAAATTACCAAAAAGGGAAAAATTCGGAAATAACAGCAAAATATCGTGGTAAGCCAACCGGACGAATTTAGGACACTCGGTATCGATACAGGGAGAATCCTGTATCGATACGGGTTGATTCTGTTCGCCAACTAGCGCCCTGGTATCGATACATCACAAACGCAGTATCGATACCGACAGCCTCATTCTGACAATGTCGATTCTTAGGCCTTTTTAGGCCTACGTGGACGCAACCTGTCCATCCATGTTGACGCAACCCGGTCTGCATCAGAAACGGTATAGGAAGGCCTGTCGGGCATGCCCAACTGGTACGTACCCACCATATCTAATAAGGATGGGAGACCAAATATACCATGCAAAAGAAAAATGGAGTATGAAATGGGTAGGAGTTTCAGCGTTGTTCTTTCAACAGTGGCTTGACCAGGTTATCATTTGTACCCTTGGGTTGGCTCCTTTGCCACCCCTTTCCGCTATTGGGGTTTGGGATGACATATGATTGTCCGATTGAGGCAAAAAGGGCCAAACTAATTTGGATTTTTTCATCGGTAGTGACGCCATCACATCCTTAACCTCTTTTAATTTCTCTTCCATTCCGTGATTTAATAAAAATCCATACAATCCTTTGCTGAAAAACAAAAAAGTACCACCCGAGCCAATAAAACTGAAGCATGAGAACATCATCAAGAATTAAAGAAAGAGCAAAGTGGCTTTTACCGAACTAAACCACTCGGGTTACATGAGTCAAGATGAGTAAAAAGTAATTAAGCAAGCAAAGTCTTCAATCAAACAATGTGTTTTACCGAACTAAACTACTCGGGTTACATGATTTAAGTTAACAAGTAATTAAGCAAGCTAAGTCTTCAATGAAACTAAGTATTTTACCGAAACTAAACCACTCGGGTTACATGAAAAATTCGGAAACTCGTGAACACATAACCCCATCCCCTGCTCGCTTGTTTATCTAGACCAAGTTTGGACCCGTGCATGGGAGGCTCGGATTCCAGAACTGTACTAGGCTCTAACGGTGATGCACGGGCAGCATCCTTCGAACGTTTCTTGATTACTTTGACCAGAACCGATACGGTGAAACAAAAATAGAAGACACCGTACAAGGACACAAGGGCAGCGAGAATTGCGACGTCCCACATATGAAACGTGAAAACTCCTAGAGTAAGGAAACAACCAAAACCAATAACAGTGAGGCTATAAATAATCTTTACAAATAATGCCCAAGGATGATTTTGCCAAGAGTCGTAGTCGATGTATTTTGTTGGTTCCACCATGTTTTCAACCAAAAGACCTGAAGAAAAAACCCCCACAGACGAACGGGTAGAGTGTTTCGCGTTTGTGTGAATATGCGATCGAGAACAACTCCATTGTCTGAAGTTTGAAAGACTCGATGGAATAAGATTTGTGTTTTTAGGTTTGTAGGTAAGGTCAGCGCGTAGACCCGTTTGACTTTGGGCAATCGTTGACCAGCCTATTAAGGCTCGCCACATGGAAGACGAGTCCACAATTGACACGTCTGATTTTAAATATAGTCAACAGAAACAAGGAAAGCACACCGCGAAGGAGATCACCTCGTGGAAGAATAAAATTAACATATAATTAAAAACCCAACTATAGGATACCCTTAACAAGGGGACCCCATATTACGAGGAATTCACCTGTCGCGATCCTCTCTCAAGGGAATTAATGCGACATGAATTTACTGTTACTTACTCCCTCCGTCCCAATTTAAATGTCGTCTACAGAAGACTGAGAAAGTTTGACCTTAAAAAATAAAATACGCTTGGAATTACTTTTTAAATTTTTTTGTCCCATTCAAAAGATCTCAATGAGTACTTTTGAATGGTGTAAATTTTTTTGAAGGAAAATATCTAGAAATATGTTTTCTTTTAAAGTCAAAATGACACTATTTTACGTAGGGGACATTTAAAATGGGACAGAGGGAGTATGATTTGGGCTCCCGACCAAGGGGGGTCATCTAGGCTTTGATTTGGGTATTATTGGCACGATCCAAAGGGGTCGCGACCATGTCTGACATAATGGAAACAAGGGAGATATAAGTGGCTTGGCGGATTAAGAAGACAAGGGATCGTCGCGAGGGAATGACGTGCACCAGACAAGTCGCAAGGATCATCCTAACGGACGGTGAAGTTGCCCACGTGGCCCAAGTAAACGGAGAGAGCACGTGTCCTCATATTATAAGGGGAATGTATGCAGCTCTTTGATTGGTTGCAGATCCCAATAAATATGAGACGTTACTTCACAAATTTCGATTTAGATTGTGATGCAGGGCAGCCTCCTTTTACGAAATTATTTGCAAGATAAACACGAACAATGTTTGAGCCAGAGGTACTCCCTCTTTGAACAAACGATATTGAGTAAAAACTCGTTTTCTTTTATTCATAAACAACCAAATTCTGCCATTAGGCTTACAATGATACTTATAGTGCTAAGAAATCTTAATCCAACTAGGAAACGAATAACAAAAAGAAATCCTAGGCCAACTAGGAAACAAAAAACAAAAAGAAATCCTAATCCAACTAGGAAACAAATAACAAAAAGAAATCCTAATTCTTTTTAACCAAGCAACCTATAATAAGGAATACTAGATTAAAACAAATTAGGAAACTAAATATTTCTAGAAAATCTTGATTAAAATAAAACGGTTCTACTAATAAAATATAATTCCTATATTTTTAGAATAAAAATATTAGCCTACATCATTCTTCTCTGCTTGAAGAAACTCGTCCTCGAGTTTATACAGTTGAATTCGCCGAACCTTGTCCGCTTCCATCTTGTACTTCAAATTGATTTTTCCGAGGCCAAATTCCAAAAAGAAATCTTCAAAAATTAGAGGAACAATTTCTATTGTTAGATATGAAACACATGATTTGCTGCTTGCAAAGTCTTCAATAAATTCCCAAAAAGGATCGATAAATTGTGATACTTCGGATCCTAATGATGGGCATACGTTGATCGCCTTTTTTCCCAGGTTCAAGACGCCATCGATTGAATCCAAACCATCAACTTTGTCAAGGATAGTAACAAACATCTTCTCAATTTCCACAAATTCATCATTCATATTTTCTATCACTTCATGAATGACAATTTTCTCCTCATCCGGGTACTCATCAAATTTTGGAGGTGAATCCCAATGAATTTCTGACTGCAACAACGATGAATCTGTGTCCAAAAATATTTTATCGAACTCTTCCTCTAATACATCGTCGATAGAATCTCCTACGTCTCCCTCAACTAAAATTTCTTCTATAACCTCTTTTTTTCTCCGATGAGATTGTTGAAGCCCAATGTTTTTTGGAATCCCAATATTCATGCTAGACACCCAATAATGAGAATCGCGGCTGTGAGCCATGATATCTCGACTCCTTCCCCGTCACTGATTGAAATCAGCAAAAGGGTTTGCGTTCACATCGTCCGAAAACTCTTCCTCCTCAAGAGCGTGAGTTTTAAACGGACGATGGCGAGGTGGATTTGTAACTTCTAGAGCCTCTATGCTTTGGGTGATCGCCCCCAGCGCAGCCTCTATCCGTTGTAATCCTTCCTCCATTCGAGCTTCTCTAGCAACCTCATCCCGTTCATAGACGTCCTCAACCAAAGCTGTACGACTGCCTCGTCCACCTCGACCTCCAGCACGTCCTCCGGCCATAGTCAGGATTGGAACTTGCAGCTCTGATACCAACTGGTGCAGGGCAGTCTCCTTTTACGAAATTATTTGCAAGATAAACACGAACAATGTTTGAGCCAGAGGTACTCCCTCTTTGAACAAACGATATTGAGTAAAAACTCGTTTTCTTTTATTCATAAACAACCAAATTCTGCCATTAGGCTTACAATGATACTTATAGTGCTAAGAAATCTTAATCCAACTAGGAAACGAATAACAAAAAGAAATCCTAGGCCAACTAGGAAACAAAAAACAAAAAGAAATCCTAATCCAACTAAGAAACAAATAACAAAAAGAAATCCTAATTCTTTTTAACCAAGCAACCTATAATAAGGAATACTAGATTAAAACAAATTAGGAAACTAAATATTTCTAGAAAATCTTGATTAAAATAAAACGGTTCTACTAATAAAATATAATTCCTATATTTTTAGAATAAAAATATTAGCGTACATCAGATTGATTTGTCCACACGACACGGAAACCCTAGAGAGAGAGAGTGATTCAGAGCTCTGGAATCCAGAACATTGTTCTTGAGAGTGCTCGCAAACCCATTTCTCCTAGAGCTGGTGCTTAAGGACATTAATCTAGAGGACCGAATACTGCTGCCTTTTTTCTCTGTGTGCTTGACTAAATCTTTCACCCCATTACTTACTCTCTTATTCTTGATTAATCACTAGTTATTGTTTGCCTTTCCAAAGAATCAGTGAGAGCTGCAAACAAAGTTAATGATTGGAAGAAGAGCCCAAACCAATAAAATCAACAACAAAAACGCTTGTCGTGAATACATTGTATCGCTGAGTCCAAACCACAAAGCCTCAAAACTGACACATAAATACAGGACAAGACCCCACCCCGCAACATGCAGAGACACAATAAAAAAAAGAAGAAAAAAACCAGCAAAGACAACCCAAAGAAAGCCAGGCCACCCTAGACACCAACCCTCTAGGCAAAGACATTAAACAGAAACCAAAACCACCTACACCCCAACGGACACACTAGAGAGGAAAAAATCAAAGAATTAAACACAACACACCACCCTCCCCCGACACAAACCCCCAAAACTGAGACAAAAGATGTAACGCCCCAAAAATTCGGTTTGTTATTAATATGATTTAAAAGATCTTGAGCTGCATATTTTTTTTAAAATAAAAAAGTAAAATAAGCACACCCCATATTTAAAAAATAAATAAAAATAAACACAACCCATTTATTGCAAACGTTGTTAAAATATTACATTACCGAATGAATTTGAAATTGAATTATAACAACATTTAAACGTAAGGTGCAAGAAATAAAATGTGTCTTTATTACAAACTTGGAACATAAATAAAATACTTAAAAGCACATAGCCAACGACTAAACTACTGGTATAGCCTCGACTCGGTCAACTTGGCTACATCTTCATCCACTACAGCATTGTCCTCGGAATACTCCATGGCATCGCCTGTACCTAGCGTCAAATACACCATGGTAACGTCCATAACCACATATAATATTAATCAACGGAAACAACGAATTTTACACCTAAGTTTTATTAACGTGCTCAATCCTATAATGTTCCCATTCACGTCCCCGGCCATGAATTCCTACTCCAGCGATTACACCTCGATATATCCTAACCCTAACCCTGACCCTAAGGTGCAACTTTTGATCCATTTTTGGCAGGGATCATATTGAAAGCATCAGATAACCATGAGGGCACACGATTATTGTAACGAGCGTGAGGGGTTTTATTGTTACTAGATGCACGGAGCGACATGGAGATGTAGAGACAACGAGCGACAACATGGAGATGTAGAGACAACGAGCGACAAGATAAACAGTATAGAACAATGGCGACACTAATCGAAAATCCGAGGAAGATCTGCGCGGCCCGATAGACTGGCAACCTCTAGTATAAGGCGGGAAAAAAGCCACCCGAGCTTAAGCTAACAGATAAATCATTAATATCTATTTGTGCAAATAAGATTAAAGAGAAACGTACCTTACTGGCCGGTCCTCATCAGGGTGATGGTGTTCACGGTATTAAAGCCTGCCACTGCGATTGGCTGCATCGTCGCGGGATTGCGTACTGGGGCCACTTGTTCACCGGTGTTATTTCGAGCAACCAGCGTGCCCTTGATCTCCTTTGGCATAAAATTGCGCCCGTAGGCGACTATGTCGTAGTCGAGGTAGCTGCCGACGGGGAGATCGGGCGTAGCCAGGGCATAGTGATCAAAGGTGACAGCGAAGCCGGCATGCATCTTCTGGAAGGAAAGGCGCCCCTTGGGCGAGAAACCGGTGGTTTGGGCAAACATAACGAAGTAGTCGGTTGAGATAGCGGGGCGAGGAGGTTTGGGATCAGACGGACGGGGAACGGCGTCGAGCGAATACTCGATTCCATAAAACGAGCGGGCGGCGGCGTTCTGACCGACCTCCTCTGAATATGGGGGAATGGTCGTGCCATACGGGCCGCGGGGGAACTCGCCGATTTGGTTCAGCTCGGTGCGTTGGGCTCCGGCGCTTACGCGGAGGCCCTTCTTCTCGAGGTGCTCGTGGAGACGTTCCTTGCTCATATAGGTGTAGAGCAGCGGGGCGTGCGGCAGGACCGTGTCTTTGACCCCATGGATGGAGTACCGGGTCCAGTACTCCTGCGTTTTAAGCCTCCTGTCGATCAGAGCCCGAAGTTCGCCGTCCTGCGGGCCTTTGGCGAATGGCTTCCTCCTGGTGGCCCAATCGATTTGGTCTTTGCGTTGGAGGTCAAGGAAGTCCCTGTATCTGCCGCCTGCATATTCGATCGCCGCCTTCAACTCCTCGCGGGAGTCGACTTCTAGGTCGATGGGTTGGAACTTGCTAGTGGGAAGGCCTCTTTTCCACATTTCTGTAGGCTCAATTTCGTTAGTTACTCGTGGCGATTGGCGAGGAGGAATTATCTTACCAAGATCAGGATATTTCTTATGTATATATAAGAGGTCTTTGCGAGTGATGCGTGAACGTAAAACATTACGGGCTTTACCCGTGATTGTTATAATTTAATCACGATTTTAAAACCATGGTTGATGGAGACGTTACGTTGATTCGATCACAGTTTTTAATCGTTCTTAAAAATATTTCCAAACTGATGTTGATATCTATAATGCGTATTAATAAATGAGGTAAAATCACAAGTTGTACGAAAAAACATGAGTAAAACCATTATACATGTAAACCGTAATTAAATCAACAATATTAACATAAAACTCTGATAAAATTAGTTTTAAAATAACTGTTTGGATAAATAATATGGTTAAAAATATTGTATAATTGCAATTTGCCCATAAAATTGTAATTATGTATTTAATGTGATGTGCCACGTGGCACCATCTCCACAACTTCCCAATTCTTATCCCAACATGGATTTGCTAAGAATTGAACCCCCTACCTCCTAATTTTTATCTTAACACTCAACCACTGGGCTACTCAAATTTTTACATTACATTTCCAAAAAAGTATGTCTATGTATTATCTTTTCATTTATTCCCTCTTATATTACAACAAACTAGCGAAAAACCCGTGCTATGCACGGGGTGAAGTGATTTTTTTTTTTTTTTTGATAATCGAATCTCCGGGCCAGCTTACATGCAGCTCGACTAATTCCAGGGCCCTGGAAGATGGAGGTAACGATCGGACATTACCCCCAGTGGCCCTAAAGAGTTTGCTGGCAAGAAAAATTGAACCTGAGACCTTAGATGTGAGTAAACTCATAAGTCTCTAGCACTGAACCCATGCTATGTACATATGGCATGAAAATTAAAATGAAAATAAATAAGAGAAGGTTTTAGGTTAATTTAACATTTTCATTGCAAGTTGTCAACTTATAAATATCTCTATTTTTTTTATAGGCCTCTAGTGTTGCATATATAATCCTATGTTTTTACATTTGTGGAGAATAATTCTTCCTTTCTATTAGATTTCTAAGGCCGAATAATTAATTATTTTACCAGTGCTTTGCACAAACTGAATTGGTTGTGAGTTTTTTTTTACTATTAAATTATTTTTTATAACAAAAATTTTATTGCCTAAATCACTTATAGCGGTCAAATACATGATTGTAAACCAAAAATGGATACGTAATGGGAACCAACCAATACACATGCAATTTTTCTTCTCACCTATATATTGGGGTGCAACGGTATCCCAAGGTAGTCCGTTAAGTATCGCCGGAAACGTCATGTAACTGCCTGTTTTTAAAACCTTAATTGCTTCAACATGATCAAAAGAACTCTATGTTGTTTCCATGATCATTCAATTTGTTGCACACAAAAGAAGAAGAGGCATGGATCTTCTATGTTGCGTCATATGTTGCTATCATCTGGACCCGTGCGATGCACAAATTGAACAAATTAAATAAGTGTAAGTCAAAAATCAAAATAAGTGAAAGCCAAAAAAAGACTACGAATCAGCATTCAACATTGAAGTGTCTACGAAGAAACGAAATATGGTCTGAAGACCAGCGCATATTTTCCTTCAAGATTTCTGCTCTTCAGTATAACTTATCATAAGAATGTCTATACAAATCACATTCCTTGACAAATTCTTCAAAGACCGGATCGAGATTCCCGCACAACGTCACCAACAACTCCTAGTATTTGCCTTCAAGATTTTGCACACATTCTTTTTTTCTCTGATCTTTTTGTTGTTTGAGAGAGCAAGTGGGAAAAGGTGAATGGACAATTATGGGTGTTGTAGTTATATGTGATTCCTTCCATAGTCTTTCGAATTCATACAAAGATTTGTCAAAATTATGTTTCTAACTTTCTATATATTTTGGTTCTAAGATCACAGATCCATAAATAGTATAAAATAAGTAATGAGAAATTCAAATAGGAAATTTCTTTGTATGAGATGGACAATTTCCTCTACCAACCTATAACTTCAGGAATAAGCCATGGAAATTTCGAATGGTTTCCAAATAAGGGTTTCTTTTTTTGGATTAGAATGCCTTACATACAAAAAGAATTCTACAATCGTGAGATTGATTTGCCACTAATAGGGAAGGAAGGAGTTAATTGATCAAAATTTTGAATATACATTGCTATATTTAGACACATTGGAATATCAATAGGTCACATGTACCATTTAAAGTTGTAATGACAACCCATTCATTTCATGCCACTTGTCGCAACCGTAGCCCTCCTCACTAAAACACATTCTGCAATACTATATTAGATATGTAATTTATTTTACATCTTATATAGTATTGCAAGATGGATTTTCGCGAGAAGTGCCATGAGCGCGACAACTGGCAATGCTTGATTGGATTGTGAGAAAAATTGTTAAGCAAGCAATGTAGCATTATGAAAGCAAATATAATACATTCCATAAATCTTTTTTGAATTTCAAAACATGAATCTTATCTTAATGTATCCATAAATATTCTGACTACGTACCCTTTCCATAATCAACTAATTTCTTTTGTGGAAATCTACGGAACACAATTATAGTCCCACGATTTAAGGACTTTAAAGAAGGAAAAATCTTAAATGTATAATCAATTTTCTCATTCGATCCATTGTCTCCCCACCCGAAGCTCCTAGAACATTGAAAGTCTATGAATGGCTCCATCAATAGGTATATGCATCCCTCAAGTCATTTATGGTTCTTTTTAAACTTTTACTGTTTTTTGGTGTTATGATATTTGATTTTTCCATCATTTTTATTTTTAACCCAGTATTTGTGCTTTTATTCTCTGTCACATTGATGAAGACCCAATTGGTTAGTGTTTTCAATTTTAAAAATTCTTTTTCTATTTGATGAGTCTATTGGTTTGGTATTTTATTTTTCAACTGGTTGTCTGGGCTATATTTTCGTATGTGATTCTATAGAACTTCATACAAAAGTCAGCATGTTGAAAGACGTTAACATTTACGTACATGGGTTAGAATTTTTATTCTTGCACATTTCAAATTTTGGGTAAATTTTTGTCACTTCGTTTGTTGTTTTAATAGAGCACTTTGAAAAACAGAATCCTCTTTCCTTTGAGAATCAAGCCAACCAAATTTTTACCGTAAACCCATTACACATTTCACAAGTTATATTTTTCTCAATTTGTGATATAGATCGTTCATAATAGATCTAATATTATGGCTAATATGTTCATGATTTTTTATGATAAAAATAAACAGGTTCATCATTTTTGGAATAACGTTGAAATTTTTTGGGAAAAAATGTGATTCCCTCTCTCATGAATGATTCCATGATTTTCTACCATATGTTTTAGCTACCATGTTTCGGATTTTGGGTAAATTTTCTTTGGTTAGTACTCTCTCTATTTCACTATATTCAAATCATGGGTTTTGTTTCAAAAACAGTAAAAGAGATATCTTTGAACGTGCATGGGGTGGCGGTTGGGTAAGAGGTTGTCACTTTTTTGCATGGACTCTTTGCAATAATAGAGTGCCACCTCATTATCTTATAATTAAAATAATCTAAAAAATTAGGATTGTCGGTTTGAACTTTGGAGGCTTTTGGGGCCTCAACTACATTGCTATAGGGTATAGATAGATAGATAGATAGATAGATATTTAAGCACAAAACTATATCCAATAATGAACTTCAAGATTTCAACTTCTGACTTTTATATATATACCAATGTATATGCCCAACTTTACATTGACGGTAAGCCAAAAATTGATTCCTAAGCATATTGTTTAAATTTTTTTTGCAGGCCTTGCCTTTGCTAATTCCATTTGTCGTATGTCAAAGACTCACTCAAAGGTAACGAACGTAAACTAGCAGAAAATCATATTGAGCATTACCCTTGCATTTATATGCAACATGATCTTCTAACTGCTTTCATGGTTTCAGTTTGAAGGACTTGAGATGCATGGCTTGAAGGCCTGGAGTTCCTTAATATATCTTGGTGACTTTTTTTACCGCATTCATTTTTTTTCACTGCATATCTTTTTTTATGATTGTCACTCATCATCAGGAAAAATCTTTAATTGAAATTGTATTGTTAAAATTAGTACAAAATTAACACAAGGTAATCATTTTGCCTTTAAGTTTAGTGAGTATATCTTTGGATTGATTCACTTCAAAGAGCTTTGTTTTATAGGTGAAAAAAAAGAAAGAGGAACGCCTCCAAAAAAACGTATCTCTTTCTTTATAACTTAAGTTTTATGTCTTTTTTCGATCAATTTCTTTTAGTTTTCCATTCCGACCGCTCCATTATGGTGGATGTTGTAGTTTTGCATGAAACCTTATGTTTTTGTTTCATTTGTGTAAACTATCACACTTCTAATTCATATTTTTGTTTACATTAGGAACATTATAAATCATTTTTCACCTAACTCATTTTTTATGGTTACATTATGAATCTTATCAATTCGTTCTTCATTTATTTGTGAAGAACCCCTACCCAAAATGATAAATAAGTAAACTTGAACCGTTGAAATTCGCCGCAGGGTAAAATGAAGTTCATGTGTGCGTTTGTTTGTATGAATTGAGAACACAGACCCAAACAGATAATTTTTGCTTAAACCTTAAAGACACTCTTACCTGCGTACAACACTTGATCCCATTCCAAACTATTCAGACATTCTATTTTGACCAATCTCTACTAAATTAAAGGACCACAAAATTAAGTCGAGGCTGTCATGGTCTTTCGAATAACTACATTTAAAAATTAAGAAGTATTCCATATATACATGGATTGCATTAAATAGGATATCATAAAAATGTGTAAGTGATGCTGTAAATTTCTGAAGTATAGGATTTTCTACTTTAGGTTAAATATTTATGTAAAAAACACCTTAGTTTAGACATTCAGTAGCATGTATTGCATGAATTTGAGTAAAATTCTTATGGTAAGCAATTTGATTCCTTTTAATTTTGGTAGAGATAAATATTAATTTATGAATTTTAGGGTTTTCAAATTCAGTTTCAATATTTCCGTAAAAAACACTTTCGTTTAAACATCCAATAGCACATATTGCATGTATTTGAGTAAGATTTTTATGGTTAGCACTTTGATTCTTTTTAATTTTAATAGAGAAAAATATTAATTTAGCTCTAGAAGCAGCACGGTTTTTTGTAGTTCTATGGATCGTGATCGACGAATGTTTCAGCACCTGTACATAGCACGGGTTTTCTGCTAGTAAATAATATATTGCATTATATTATAATATATTATTTTTACATTATATTATTTTATTTTTATAGAAATTATACAATCGACGACGTAAATTTGTTATGTCTCGTAACTTTTATAAAAAAAAAATTCGTAAGTTTTATAAAAAAAAAACCTAACTTCTATAGGGGTGTATATCATACACACTGAAGTAAGGGGTGTTTATTGTAGCATTTTCCAAAGTTAAAAAGGAACTAGTTTTCCTTGAAAACACTCATCATCTAAGATAGGCCCTGTCCGAATGGGTTTTTTCTCAAGAGGGCGACCCGCCAACGAGGAAGAAATTTACATGCCTGGCCGCTCATAAGTACTTCATGAGGTCGACCACATTAGATTATTGCCCTCTTTATACCCACGACTTTATTGATATTTGTATGCGTGTATGTGTACCTATGCACGCATCCGCCCTATTCAATAAATTCAATAAAGACTGCCCAATTCAATAAATTCAATAAAGAACGCTACTACGTTGACGCCTTCTCGCTCATATCTTATTGTGTAGAACTATCTTTGAATCTCACATAAATGGTTAAAATCGCTTAATTTGGTTAGAATATTTTTTTAAGTGTCTTTGTGAAAAATCAGCTCAGTTATATACCAGTAAAGGCTCGAGTCATTCGTTCAAGTTTCATTTCTTGAATCGAATAGACCAAAACTTTAACAAATTTATCCAGACCTGGTTGGCTGCTAGCTTGACTTGATGACACGTGGGACTCAGCGATTTGGTTTCTTTTTATTGGAAGGTGGGACCCCTTTCGGCCGGCGAGGCGACTAATCTTCCTCAAAGGAGAAAAGTAGCAGGGTGTGTGGTTGACGCGGTCACGGGTACAGTTGAATGAGGTGGGGAGCAGTTGAGACTTGAGACCCGAGTGCCAAAGCTAAAAGCCACGAAAGTCCAAAACAAACTTGAATCCGGAAGTCCAAAAAGTCCAACACAGCTTTGGGCTCGCATTTGGCACGTAGGGAGGGGTGCCTTCTCTCTCGGGGCCCCCTCGGGGCATGCCTAACTCGCCCATTAGTACTATTTTTAGAGGTTTATATATGGAGGAGGATAAGATAGTAGAGGATAATATGTAGAGAGGGTGGCCCCATATTGATGTGACATTTGTGGAGGGGTTAAGTAGTGCTTGGTTTGAATGATTTTGGTAATATGGTGGTATAAAGATGTAAAAAACCATCAAAAGACAAATTTGCCCTTATGCATGCCCACTTTAAATTTTAAGCGTTATTTAAATATTAAATACAAAACTTATTAATTTATTACACTTGTCAACAAATAATCTATAATAACTAATTAACTCTCAAATAATTGCATTAATTTTATTTGAAATACAATTACAAAGGCTTCAAAAAAACACAACTTTGGTGCAAAAAAAATAAAAAATTGTGGGCGTAAGTACATTATTTTTTTATCCGAAGAATATTGCAAAACATGTAAAATACTAAAGAGTATAATTTTTCTAATTTTTATGTATCGAATTAAAGATTTCCATGAGTAGTTTAATTTGGTGCAAAAATAACTAAAAAATTATGAGCAAAAGTATTTTATTTTTTCATCTGAAAAAATTGCAAAGCCTAAAAAAATGCCCAGAATTTGCATCAAAACCCATTCGGAGGGGGTATTAAAATGGGTACAATGGTCATTTGTTAGGGGTATTAGGGGGTCATAAATATAGACACTAATAACACCCCTGCAGGGGTGATATTTAGTCCGGATAATAAATAACACCCCTGCACTTAATTTTGACAAACCATTCCATAGCCGTGGGTCCGGGCATAAATAAGACCTCCCATATTTATGCCTCCCACTAAGACCCCATCCAAACGGGCCGTATTGTTCCCCAAGGTTTTCAACACTTCTCTCTTTGTTTGCGGGAACAAATAAAATACTTACAAAAATTGAAAGAGAAAGATAAATGCCAACTTTTGTTAGGACCCTAGTAAATTGTCTCCGATAAAATTGAAACCTAGTAAATTAAGGAGGACACTTTACTGTTCTTCTCAATTTACTCTCTCGATCCTTAATGCTTATCATCTGAATTCTCAGTCTCTAAATTTTATTAACCTAACACATTTTTAAAAATTATCTCCACCCTCGCCCTGTATCTCTCACACATGCATGTGAATCATCTTTGGACCTAAGTTTGAGCCCCTTGCGTGCCTAATCACTTTTTGTGAACCTTTGTTAGTTTTGCATTAAAATTTTTCTTCACATACTTTTTTTTTCCAACTACAAAAGATTAGAAATATGTCATTAGATTTATACAATCCAAAAAAAAACTTCGAAATTTATAAAAGAAACAAAAACAAAAACAAAAAGTTGCTTGTCTTGAGCGATTGTTGTCTTTAATGAACATTTTTTAGCTTTTGATCATAGTTTTTTATGTTGTAGATTGCCTTCATCAAAACCGATAAATAGTTTATAAAGGATAGATCGTCGACTTGACAATGGCTATATTTTGTATTAATATAAAGGAAAGTCGATTAATAGTTTATTGGTTATCCTTAAGTCGTTATTTTTGTCGATTTTTTTACATGTATTTCTAAAAAAAAAAATTCGGGCTGTTCGGGTGACCACCCTAACGCTCCACTTCGAGCCGCCTCTGTTAATGAGAGACTAGAAGTCTGTTTGGTATTAAATAAACTAGCATAAACCCGTTCTATATACGAATGGCAATTGGAAGAAAAATATCAAATCAACCCAAACCAAGCCTTATGTCCCAATCAATTTGGGTCAGCTACATGAACCCTCTTTTTTAATTGTGTTATCAAGGGCTACATGATTACTGAGTTTTAGAATAATCATATTCTTGCAGACTATAGCTTCTAATGTCAATTTAGGTCTTCCTCTCCTCGTAACGTTACCAACCAAATCTATTCTATCAACTAGCTTAACCACTGCATCTACAGGTCTACGATAGTCGACATGTCCAAACCACTTTAGTCTATTTTCCCGCAACCTGTCTTTTATATGTGCTATACCCACCATCTCACTTACGGTTTAAATTCTAATTCTATCTTTCTAGTCTTTCACACATCCATCTCAGCATTCTCATCTCAGTTCCACCCATCTTACTCACTTGTTGTTTCTTGATAGGCCAGCATTCTATCCCATGCATAAAGCATCGTTCGTCTTATAACAGTTTGTGGGGAAGGTCAGCGCGTAGACCTATTTGATCGAGGACGACCGTTGACTAACCAACCCAGGACCACCCTGTGGGAAATAAATCCACAATGGACACGTCAGATTCTGAATAAAGTCAATATGTTGAATGAAACCACACCGTGAGGATATATACTCGTGGAAGAATAAGATTAAAACATATTAGCCCAAGTATTGGGTGCCTTTGATAAGGGAACCTCGTATCATGAGGGATTCACCTGTCGCAACCCTTCCAAAAAGGATTTAATACGACGGGAAGTTGCTATCACCTATGAACTTAGACTCGCGACCATGTCTGACCATAAGGCAGGGTTAGAAAGGTCATTTAAGCCTCGATTAGGATATTGGCATGACCCAGAGGGGTTGCAGCTATGCCTAGCATATAACTATAATGACCCTAATTTTCATAAATAAAATTTTAATTTAATAATTCGATAATTCTCTATTAAATTATATTAAATTTATTATTTCCTTTTTAATTATCTAAAATTCCTTCTAATTATTTAATTTGGTATATCTAGTCATGCACCCCAATGTACAAGCCAATTACTACACCAACTACACACCAAAACCTACCCAAAAATTCCCCACAATATCTTGCCACCTTTTTCCCAACATAATCCTATTTTCCTTTCTCTCCAAGAAAGAATAAATTCTATTCTTATTCTTATTCCATTTTGTCCTGCTCCCCATGAATATGGGGATTGTGTCTAGGTGATAGGCGCGCGAAATTCGTGAATTTAAGCGCCTAAGTAGGGGAAGTTAGCGCGTTAGACGTGCGTTTAATCTTCATTTTCCGTTTAATGCGTGCACGTGGTTGGATTTTGTGTTTTGGGCTTTATTTGCAGATATTCGTGATTTTTGGCGCTAATTAGAGACATAGAAGAGGCTGAGATGGAGCTTGAGAGCATGGGAGGCCGTGGAGACCAAGTGTCAGGGTGGATTCTCGAGGAAAGCAATTTGGACCGTCGTGAGCGCTACAGGGGATTTGGTAGAGCGCTCAAAAGTAGCACAACAAGGCTCAAAATCTGAACAGAACCTTGGGGAGCGCTACACCAAAATGGGTGTAGCGCTACCGAGCGGCAGAGAGGTCAACGGTCAACAGAGAGGTCTACAGTCAAAATAGGAGATAAGGGGTTAGGTAGCGCTACACCAAAAGTGGTGTAGCGCTACCTCGGGCTTAACTTTGCCTTGTAACGGTGGGGGAGGGCTACACCATTTTTGGTGTAGCCCTACCGAGAGCTTATCTTGGCTTTGAAACGGCGGCGTTTTGAGTCGTATGCGGGTCCAATTCCGATTTGTTTTAGGATTTTAATTGTAAATTAAAGGGGATTACTATAAATACCCCGTTATAACTCGAAATTAGGGATGAAATTCATTGATAACTTAGGTTTTATTTTTCTTGACTTTGGTTGCTGGCTTTTCAGGATTATTTTCAGATTCAAGTTTAATTCAAGTTCTTCAGGATTTCCAGTTTTGATTTCTTGTTCTTCGCATCCGTTCTCTCGCTGCAAATATTTGGTATCGTGTTTTATTTATTTCAATTGTTTAAAGCATGTTTAGATCTAGGGTTAATATTATTGCTGCGTTTAATAGAATCATGAGCGAGTAGTTCTATAGAGTGCGGCCGCGGGGCGAAGGCGCCCCGTGGCTAGTTTGATTGATGTTTTTACCTCGGGTTCGAATTAATTTAATTTTGAAGCAATTTTAGAAGACGAAAACTCTTCTAACAAACAAAACCCAGGCATCGCCGGAATTCGAATGCATACGGAATCTGGTGACAGGTGGTGCGCATTTGTTAGGGATCCTTTTTCTTATTCTAAAATCAATAAATTGAATAATTGTGGCCCGAGTAAACATTGGTTAGGCTAGTTGCGGACGCTGGGTTCCCACGGCTGTACTCTCCTTTTCAAATCCATTTAGTTAAGTTAGTTGGGTAATTTAATTAGTCAATTAATCATTAAACAAGGGGTGGCTACCTAAGAGCCAAGATAAACTGTGAACCCGTCATTTTTGAGTCCTGCACACGTTCGTCCGTCTCTGTGGATTCGACTCCGGTACTTCCGGATATTATGCTACATCGGTCAAGAGTCCTGCGCTTGGGACGCATCTTATTTTTAGTCACCTGGTCGGTCAAGCATTTTTGGCGCCGTTGCCGGGGATGGCAACGTGTGTTCAAAGAAGTCGGGTCGGGTTAGTATCCTTGTGTTTTTATTTGAGTCAATAAAAAAAAAAAAAAAAAAAAACAGTGTTTTTTGTTTTTTTTAGCATCTTTTTGTTTCTAGGTTGAGTCATCTAGAGTCAGTCGAGTGGTAAGTATTTTGTGTCTTGAGTCGAGTCAAAAAAAAAAAAAAAAGTAATAAGGAAACAACTGGGTGAACGAGGTGAGAATGGAAGAATTCTGTGAGATGTGTGAGTGTTGGGGGCATCCTGTTTATACCTGCTCCGCTTTTTATGCACTCAAAGAAGCTTATCGAAATAATCAGGCTAGGGTGAGTGTTATTAATCAGCGGTGGGATCCATATCCAAATACGTACAATCTAGGGTGGTCCCACCACCCATCTTTTTCATGGTGGTATTCCGAACCCCCAGTGCCACCACAGGCACTGCCTTTGCCTCTGCAAGAAATACAGTCGTTCGAACCTGCCCAGGACCACATGACCCAATTTGGCTCCCTTTTCCAAGACCCGCAAGGGTTTGATCCTTATTCTACTGGCCCACCCCCAGAGCTGACTTATCCCCCTCATGATGAGAAGCTTGAGGAGAGGGTACAGACTCTTGTGCGATCGCAGATGACCTTCACCGCGGAAACCACCCAAGCAATTGGGAACCTTAGGTCCTAGTTGACTCAACTCACAGAGGCAGTGGGACAAATCCAACAGGAGTGGGAGACATTTCCTTCTCCGCCTCAAGTCAATAGAAGAGAGGAAGTCGACCCACTTCTCATTGAGGGACGGGTTGATGATCGTTTGGAGGAACCTTCCGAGTTTGGAGGGAATGAGGAGTTTACTCCTAAGGAAGAGGAAGTAGGTTTATCTAACGATGTAGAGGAGGTTGACTTAGGCTTACAACAGTTCTCCGAGTTTAGAGGGAATGAGGAGCTCACTGCCCTGTGTTCCCCACTTAAGCCCAAGGAGAAAAACGAATCCCCTCCAATGTATCTCCCACTGTTGATCCGCCCTGCCTACGTTTTCCTTTTGCGCTCCTATGAGTCTAGAGAACGAGGAGCTCACTGCCCTCCGTGTGATGGTCCGATCGAAAAACCTCCCACTGCTGAGGAGTGGGACGCTGAGCTCGATTATTTGCAGTCCTTAATGGACAAGCAAGATAGGAAGTATGGGTTTGAGAGTGAGTCTCTTACTTTTGGGGATCAGGACTTTGTTGAGGAGGAATTAGTTGCGAAACCAAACTTGGCGGAGGAGATTTTGGTAGAAGAGTCGAAGCCGACGGTAGTGGAACATATTGATTTTCTTGGTGTTGATGATTACGATTTTGTTTATCTTCCTTCTATCGCAAATTATGTCCATAGCTCGAAAATTAATTTGGTTTCACGTGAGCACTTAAAGGCGCTTCAATTTCTTAAAACAATTCGGCAATTGCTTTAGTCGACGTATCTTTTCTTGTGGTCTGGCCGAGTTCAGTTTTTAGCAAGGAGTTTGGAGTGGAGTGGAGTGTTCATAGTACTAATTTTTGTTGCTATGTTAAATGTTCAAAATCCACGTTTGGCTAAACACTCTCTCTCTCTCTCTTAAAATTAATTCACAAAAAAAAAAGAAAAAAAAAACTATTTTTTTGGTCTTGTATAACCACCCACCCTTCAATTCAAGTTGGGGGATGGGTGGAAAAGTATTACACGTTCATCGCGTGCAGATATGGGAGGCGTGTTTTATTTTCTTTGCTTTCTTGTTCTTTCTTTTGTTTTTTTTTTATGGGAGCCCGGATAACACGAGCCGGGCAGGACTATGTCATTTGCATATTTTCGGTAGTTGTGGTTTCAGTCTTTTGGCAGGTGTAGACACCCCAATTTTGAACCCGAGATACGCTCGTGCATTTCCAATGATGAAATGGATCAATCATAATTACCTGGAACTTGTGAGAATGACTTGAATTTGATCAAAATCAACCGAACACCACCCAAACAACCAAAATATCCCAAACCAACCCAAGCATTGTTGAACCAAGGCCAAACCATCAATCTGCCACCAAGAACCTTGAGCGCTCAAGCTTGAGGCCTTGAGCGCTCAAACCCCTGAGAGGCACCTTGAGCGCTCAAGCCCATGGCTTTGAGCGCTCAACTCTGATCTAGTCAGCAACTTGCAGAGTATCTCATCATGAGATTTCTTGCATGGGAGCGTCTGGGGATGATTTTGTACGATCCTTATACGTACATTATACTCCACTAAGTCCTAAAATACACCTAAAACTACCCCTAAACTACAAACCCACTTCCTCTCTCTCCTCTCTTCCCTCCCACTCACTCTATAAAACTATCAAACACCCCTGGTTTTGTGGGGATGAACACTCACACTCCTTCCCTCCTGAATCCACCCAGAAAATCGATCTCCTCTCTCTCTCTCTACAAAACCACTCTCCCACCATCAAAACCATTTACAAAACCACTCATCAAACCCAGAAATTCAGCCCTTGATCATCAACCAACCACACACATTGTCTAATTCATCTAGAAGACAAGCCAAAACATCCACAATCCTCCATCCTCAAGCCCAAAAATCAAGTCCAAGTCACAATCACTCCAAAAAGGTAGTTAAACATGTGAAGAGCTCACTGTTTTGATCCTTCTGAGGAAGGCTAGTGAGTTCAAGCAAGTCCAATATACTTGCATTGAACCCACAAAGGCCTAAAAGTTGTTTAAAAACCTTTTTAAAATCTGCAGCTTCAACAGGGGTTGAGCGCTCAAGCCTTAGGCCTTGAGCGCTCAATCCCAGTTCTGAACAGTTTCTGTTTTGATGATTTTTGTGCTTTCTTTTGATTTTGATCGTCATTTAATAAGTTAATTATGCTCATGTAATCCATAAAACAGTTTACTTTACCTCAAAATCACATGCATGAGTGTTAATTAACATTTTATGAGGATAAAACATCCAAAACTCTTGAAAATCTTATGTTTTAGGGCAAAACAGAGACTGTTCAACCTCATAAATCTTCATTTCATGTATTCATGATCATTATTGAAGTATCAAAAGCTTGTTTAAAGGTCAAAAATCAAAGAGCCAGATTATGGCTTGAGTGCTCAAGGTCATCCCTTTGAGCGCTCAAGCTGTTCTTGGGCAGTTTCCTGATTGTTTGTTGTTCTGATGATAGACTGTGATTTAGCATATTAATTACGTGTGTGAGTTATTGTTGTTGTGTTCAGGACCTGGATTCCTCCCTTATTCCTCCATTTTCAAACATTTCTTTGTTAATTCATTGAAATTACATTCTTTTTTTCATTTTTCTTTAAGAGATCGAACGGATTACTCTTATCTGTTTCTCTTGGAAAACCTTTTATGAATGTTTGATCTCAAAAAGAAGTTGTTAAAGGTGTAATTTCACAGAGGCCAAGGATTGGTTTGAGCGCTCAATCCCTATTCTGGGATCCAGTTTGTGAAGCAGTTTAATTAGGCCTTATGTTCATAAAAATTCCTGAAATTGTTATATATTTTCTGTAATTTATTATTCCTTGTAAATATTTGTATCATTTCACTTTACTATCATCATCATTTCTCATATAAATCATGTACACAAGCATCCACTTTAGATTTACATTTTGTACTTTCTTACTGTTTATGTGATTCCCGTCCCCGATCCCCCTGTTTATGTGAATAAATTGAATTTCAAATATTTATAAAATCCCACAAAATGTCGAGTAGAGACCGGTTCACGGACCGGGCGAGAGGGGTGCCGTAAAACCCTTCCCCTCTCGTAACCAAACCCCCGAATCCGAGAAATCTTTGGTTCTGCCATGATCAGTGAAATCTTTTTTTCGAATGGGCAAATGAGTCATATTTTTTATCGGTTTCTCGGGTTCGGACCTCAAATCCGGGTGGCGACTCTAACAATCACAATCTTTTTCGCACGATCCTGGTGGGCTGTCCACAAGCTGGCGACTCTGCTGGGGACTATTGATTAATATGTATTTTATTTAATTACACTTGTGCAATTTTTGTTGCACTTGTGTAATTTTATTGAAAATACGTATTAATCAAAGCGGGTTTACTTCGAAAGATATTTTGTGGGATTTTTCAAATGTTTGAAATTTGATTTTGCATTGCACTTGCATAGTTCTTAGCCCTGTTGGCGTGTTTTGGCAATCCTGCCCGGCTTGCCGGTGATAGGGAATCCCGAAATGCTCAGCAGCCCTCGACCGTGATAAATCACATCGTCGCTATCGTTTTTAACGGTAGGAGACGGTTTTGATTTTGAGTCCGGGGTACCCTCAGTGACCAAAACCGGCCTTTGCATATAGTTAACCATAGAACCCCACGTTTAGTAACCCACCTGTGTGTCAAGTTTACATGTTCCATCTTGTTACATGCTATGTGTTACCGCTTTTCTCGCCATGCCATGTTTCATTCATGCATTTGCATTGTACATAGTCACTGCGAGTGTCGTTTGTATAGGTTTTCTGTGTGCATATCCCATTTGGTTTTAATGCCTTTACGGTTAGTAGAAGGTTGCCTCGGCCCGATGATGAATCGTGCATCCCATATGCGCGTTGTTTTTGCAAGATAGCCTTTAGGACGGCCGGACGTGGGAAAATTTAGATCATCAAATTCCTAAACACTGATCTAAACAGGTTTAAGGGACCTTGGCCCGAGGAGGGTCAATCGCCCTTAGGCATCTGATCTTAGATCATTGTCGGAATTTGTGTGGACCAGGATTTCCCAAATCCGACCATCCGATATCAAGGACTTATCACTCAAAAAGAAAACTTGAGGATTGAGGTAATCTTCCAAAGCTGTCAATTATAGTCCAGGAGACTTAAAATCCACGGAGTTTGAGATACCTCCGGTGTTGGTCGTGCCCGAACGGCCACCGTGATTTGAACTAGCCTTAAGGTCATTGATATCTGGATTACAACATCCAAATTGCTTTGTCTCGGATGATCAAGAAAAGTGATTGGCTCTGATTCCAACAAAGTTTGGAGTTTAACCTACCGAGTAATGGTCTACCTGGGGTGTTGGAAAATCTTCTGTGCAATGATCTTAAGTGAGATTCAGATCCGGTAGACTAACCCTAAGATTGTACATGTAGTCTAGGAGACTTAAAATCCACGGAGTTTGAGATACCTCCGGTGTTGGTCGTGCCCGAACGGCCACCCATGTTTCGGACTAGCCTTGGAATCGATTGTAACTGGATAGCAACATCTCATTGCTTTGTCTCGGATAGTCAAGGAAAGGATAACGATTGCGGTTTCAACGCCTAGGCTATAGGTTGAAGCTGCAATTGCCGAGTAAAACGACTTACCCGTGGTGTTGATACAATCTGCTGTGCAAACGATTCTAAGTGAGCTCCGAAACCGGTAGACTAAAAATAGGACTAACTCCGTGAGTTAAGTTGTGGCGAGACGATAGTGAGCATTCGTAATTCATTCATTTTGTGCATAGTAGACACATCGAGTACACATCTGAGTCCGGTTTTTGCTTTATAATCAGTTCTTGAATCATTGGGCCTGCAAAGAAGAAGAAGACCTTACCTGTTTGGACTCTACCTCCTGGACAAAGATTGTCTAGATCTTTATCACCAAAGGCCGAGACAAGTATGGCAGATGAACAGGGACAAGACCCCCCAAATGAGTTTGAACGACTAAGGAAGGAAATGCATGATGAGAGGGTCCGAAATGATACCCGAATCGCTCAACTGATGGCGATTATGGTAAACATCCAGGGTCGACTCCCCCCACCGCAGCAGCGAGTACATGATGATGAAGCTCAGGATCAGGAGATTCCTAATGATGAACATCCAGAACAGCCTCCTCCCCCTGAAAATCCTCAGTTGGCTGAAATGCTAGCTAAGATACTTAAGCTGGAAGAATTTGTGGCTAAAAGTGAGAAGCGAGCCATTACCGGCTTTGACATGAACAAACTCTGCATCTTCCCAGGTGCAAAGCTTCCCAAGAGGTTCAAGCATGTGGACTTCGAGAAGTTTGATGGGACTGGGGATCCGAGAGGACATATTCAGGCATATGTAAGCTCTCTCTCGTTACAAGAAGTTGACGAGCCTGCCATGGCACAGATGTTTCATGAAACCCTCACAGGACCTGCGCTTCAGTGGCTTTTATCCCTCGACATTTCAAAAAGACAAACTTGGGAAGAGATGGTGGCTGCTTTCATTAAGCAGTATGAGTATAATGTTCAGCTCAAAGTCACCACTCGAGAGCTTGAAAGCATCAAGATGAAGGAAAGGGAATCTTTCGCCGATTTTGTGAAAAGATGGAGAGCGAAGGCCGCGCAAATGACTGACCGTCCCAGTGACAAAGACCAGATGCGCATCATAACCAAGAACCTTCAACCCGATTTAGCTCAGTACATGGTCATGGCCCAAGCACATAACTTTGAAACCTACTTTGAGATGGGTCTGTCAATTGAAGAAGCTCTGCAAAGCGGGATGTTGAAGAAAGGAGACTCGTTCCCCAAACCTAAGCGAAACTACATTGGTAACACCTCTTCCCTATACGCAAACCCCAGTTACACAGCCGGTACCTCATCCAACACCATGAATCACCAACCCCATAAAGCTGAACCCATAAACGCCATCTTATCTCAACCAATCCAATCAGTTCAACCGCCGCAAAATCAAAGAGGGCGGCGTGTCTTCACCCCTCTTCCCTTACCTTTACCTGTTGTTTTCGAACGACTCGTACAACAGGGAAAAATCAAACCTCTTCAGCCAACTCCACCCCCGCAAAATCCCCCGCCAACATATAACCCTAACGCCTTCTGTATATTTCACCAAACACCCGGTCATCCCACTGAAAGATGCCAGCGCCTGCGTCATGAGATTCAAGATCTCATTGACAACAAGCAAATCCGAGATCCCACTGAAAAGCCCAACATCCTCACAAACCCGCTGCCAACCCACAAAAGGAATGCCGATATAGGTCAAATTACCTTTAGCTCCACTCAAAAAGACCTGAAATCCACGCCATTTGACCCAAGCCAGTTCATCCTACCCGAAACAGACCCCAAGCCCATTGTGCCAATACCGGTCGAACGCGAAATATGCTTTCTTGATGTCCACTTGGACCCCACTGTGTGGCAAGAATGGGGTGATTTGATAATGGCTATGGAAGCTCGGGAGTATGAGCAAATGGTGGCCAACAATGTGGCAAATGAAGAAGTTTGGCCGCATAATGAACAGCTTGATGAAGGACTTCCATTTGGCGCTATGATTAACCTACTTTGGGATCCAATGTTTGAGGATCCACTGGATGGATTTGCGCTTCCTAACCTATTTGAACCTTTGCCTATGGTACAAAATCAACAACCTGTGGAAGAAGGACAAGGACAGAATTGGCAAGAAGAGAATGAGGCACCCAATGGTGCACAAGAAGATGAATGGGACCCCACACCCAATGAATGGCAGCTCATGGACCCCAACGATCCTCTGGATGGATCCACACTTCCCATGTTCTTCGAAGAAGCATATTTTCCAATGCCACCACTATGGGAGGGTCGCCCTGATTTCTCCATGATGAGTGAATATGCAATAAATCGAATGACGGAAGGGATAGAGTTCACACCTTATGATTACATAGTCGATGAAAATCTTCCGGCACCCCGAGTGCAAATCCCGGAGGACTGCGACATCATGGTTTTGAATGGAGGTCTACCCGATGTTTGGGGACAGCAAATGGAAGAAAATGTTGTAGCAAATATGTGGGCCAATCAGAATGAAGGCATAGCACCGCTGTGGGTCGGAAACAACGAGGTCTGGGCTGTTAACGAGGCTGCCATGGAAAATGGAGATGTTTGGAGTGAAGCGACTGTGGAGGGAATTACCAAGGGTTTGGAAGGAGCCAGTATTGCAAAGGGAAAGAGAAAGGCGGAAGGGGATCTTGTCGATTTCTACACGGACTACACTGATTTATGGGGGGATGACATCGACTCGGTTCTTCACCTTCTTCGAAGTGGTCGGTTCTACCAACCGCCTCAGATTTTCACTGGAAACACATCCAACCCCCCACCAAATACTACAAACCAGCTACCTTTCAACCTAGCTCCACAAAACAACCCAGCTCCACAAAATAACCCAACTCCACAAAATAACCTAGCCACACCGCCCTATCCAAACAACCTTAGTGACCCAATCGCTAACCCAGTTGATTTCCAAAATCTCTTTAACCCAACAACCAACCAATCCCAAGCTACTTCCACGGCCAACAGTCGTGTTCCTCGTCCAAAGCCTCCCCCAACCAACGAAGAAAATCCCATCCAGAAACAACTTGAGAAAACCCCAGCCGCTCTTACCATTTGGGGATTGCTTATGAGCTCCAGTGAGCACCGTCAGAAACTCGCTCAAGCATTATCTTGTATGGAAATTGCGCCAGATATCACCCCCGAGGCCATGATGGCCGCCATTGTTACCAAGCCTACCATTGCCACTAAACCAACTAAACATGTTGTAACCTTTACCGAAGCTGATCTACCGCTTGAGGGAACTGACCACAATAAGCCTTTGCATGACCATGAAGTGCATGGGGAAATGGATCCCAGTTGTATTGATAGATAATGGGTCAGCACTTAACGTATGCCCTCTCCGAACGGCTTTATGTTTGGGGCTTAAACCAAAGGATTTCACGCCATCTGGTCTCACTGTTCGGGCTTATGATAACACCCGTCGCAATGTGCTGGGGACTGTTGAAATGGAAATTGCTGCAGAAGGGTTCAAATCGACAGTTGAGTTTCATGTGCTTGAGATCCCAGCTTCGTTCAATTTGCTGTTGGGACGTCCTTGGATGCATCGACCCGATATCATGGTAGTTCCATCCACCTTGCATCAAAAGGTTTTGCTTGGTTTGGAAAGTGGGACAGTTGCTCTCTACGGAGACACAGGCATTCGCCCTCATGCTGAAGATAATGCTCCCTTGTTAGAAATTATGCATGATGAGAATGATGTTCAGCTTGGGGGCTTTGCTTTTGATACGTCCAGTGGTGTGTTTACACTTCGTATCGATGATGATTTTTCAATCAGCACCACTGTTCTTGAGATGATGAGAAGGATGTCATATCTGCCAGGCACCGGCTTGGGTCGAACTCACCAGGGGGTGGCTCAGTTTCCAGAATTCCCTTCTCAGCGAGGCCGTTTTGGGTTGGGGTATGAACCTACATTAAAAGAGATGCAAAGAGGGAAGACCAATGGAGCAAGTAGCAATGCAAACCGTCAGATTCGCTTTGTCAGGGAAGGATCAAATGCACCCTATCACGGCCAGCCTGAGCCATTTGTGAATGAAATAAGTGGAAAGGTGCACCCTGGGTTCGAAATCTTTGCTAACGATGCTTGGGACAGTGAAGATGAACATGAAAAGGTCGAGAAATTGGTGAAAGACCTTAAAGCAGATTGGATGGAGGCTTTGGATGGTGGGGTCTTGATGTCAATGTTCGATGAGGTCAGTCTGACAGGTAAGGATGAAGAAGAGCCAGCTGTGATGATGCTCGGACAGGAGGTCCTCGATGATCCCAGTGTGCTGATAGTGGATGCAGTCGGTGAATACAAGAATTGCACTTTCACTCCTGTTGTAAAATTTACTAATGCATTCACTAAATTAGAGTTCGAGTCTGAGTCAGGGTTTGAATTTGGCTGTGAGTCGGAGTTTGTGCCTCTTGGCCCTCCACGTCGTCATTTCTATTTCGAGTTTGAGTCTGATGCTATGTACTGTGCCCCAGGGGGCTTTGTTAATGAAATAAATGGTGATTTCGCTTACTTTGCTGTTCCCGAAATAAATTGTGTCAACCCCGATGATGATGAGACTGAGTTCGAGGGAGAAATACCCAAAGAACTTAAGTCTCTAATCGAAAGGGAAAATGAAAGGCATGCTCAGCCAATAAAAGAAGAAGTTATTTCAGTTAAATTGAGAGATGAGGAAAATCCTCGCATGGTTCAAATCGGTTCCGGGCTATCTTCGGAGGAGCAGAAATTACTCGTCGATTTACTCAAAGAATTTGAAGATGTTTTCGCTTGGTCCCACGCGGATATGCCCGGAATCGATCCTGAAATTGTGCAACATCGAATTCCCCTGTATCCCGATGCAAAACCGGTAAAACAGAAATTGAGAAAAATCAGGCCAGATTGGGTTGAAAAAGTCAAAGAGGAAGTCACCAAGCAATTCAATGCCGGCTTTTTGATGGTAACTGAATATCCACAGTGGGTTGCAAATATTGTGCCAGTACCCAAGAAAGATGGAAAAGTCAGGGTATGTGTAGATTTCAGGGATTTAAACAAGGCCAGTCCGAAAGATGATTTTCCCTTACCACACATTGATGTACTGGTAGACAACACGGCAGGGCACGCACTGCTATCATTTATGGATGGTTTCTCGGGATACAACCAGATTTTGATGGCACCAGAAGATCAAGAGAAAACGACCTTCACCACTGAATGGGGGACGTTCTGTTATCGGGTCATGCCGTTTGGATTAAAGAACGCTGGGTCGACCTACCAACGGGCTGCTACAACCCTGTTACACGATATGATGCATAGGGAAGTTGAGGTATATGTGGATGACATGATCGTAAAAGCCAAGGAGAGGGAAGGACATCTCCCGGCGTTACGCAAGTTCTTTGAAAGGATACGGAAGTACCGAATGCGTCTCAATCCACAGAAGTGCACATTCGGAGTCACCGCAGGGAAAATGTTGGGGTTTATGATCACCACCAGAGGGATTGAAGTTGATCCAACGAAAATCAAGGCGATATTGGAAATGGAGCCGCCGAAGACAGAAAAAGAGGTTCGGAGTTTTCTTGGGAAAATTCAGTTCATCAGCAGATTCATCGCCAAGTTGACTTCAACTTGCGAGCCGATGTTTCATTTGCTCAAGAAAGGAGTGCTGTTCAAATGGGATGACAGGTGCCAGAAAGCCTTCGAATCAATTCGGCAATATCTTCAAAGTCCACCAGTGTTGATGCCACCGACACCTGGAAAGCCTCTGATTCTGTATTTATCAGTAACACAGTCTGCAATGGGTTGCATGTTGGCACATGAAGGTGAAGCAGGTATCGAGAAGGCGGTGTATTATTTAAGCAAGAAGATGGTCGGAGCCGAAGAAAGATACACCCCTTTGGAGAAGACTTGTTGGGCTCTTGTATGGGCCTCTAAAAAGCTAAGGCACTACATGTTAGCTTATTCGGTAGTGTTGATTTCTCGAATGGACCCTCTCAAATATCTGTTTGAGAAACCGGCACTCACCGGAAAGTTGGCACGGTGGTTGCTCTTATTGGCCGAGTTTGAACTCAAATATGTAACGCGAAAATCGGTGAAAGGCAGGGCTGTGGCAGAATTCTTGGCAGATCATCCAATCGAAGGGCCAGAAGATACGGAATTCCAATTTCCCGATGAACATGTTATGACAATAACAGAGGATGTTTGGAAATTGTACTTTGATGGAGCTGCAAATCAGAGAGGATTCGGGATCGGCATACTATTGGTCTCACCGGAAGGGCCACACATTCCTCTATCTTTCAAATTAAATTTCGAAGTTACCAATAATCAAGCAGAGTATGAAGCATGCATTGTTGGAATGGAGGCTGCTTTCGAAATCGGGGTTAAGAAGTTGGAAGTGGTCGGGGATTCGAATCTGGTAGTTTCTCAAGCCAATGGTGATTGGAAAGTGCGAGAGGAAAAGTTGAAACCATACCACAAAGACCTCGATGACCTGATCCATCGATTCGAGCAAGTTACTTTTACACATATCCCGAGAATGAAGAACCAGTTTGCCGACGCTCTTGCTACTTTGGCGTCCATGGTAGAATTGCCCGCGGGAGTGAGAATGAGACCAATCATGATTGAGCAAAGGAATAGGCCGGCATATGAATATGTGATGAATGTTGGCGAAATTGACGATGGTCTGCCTTGGTACCATGATATCTGGAATTTGGTTGAGAAAGGAGAATATCCGGAAGGAGCAAACAAGAAAGATCGAATAGCATTACAAAGGTTAGCATCACAATACATCCTCTGCGGTGGAAGGTTATACAAAAGGTCATATTGTGGCATGCATAAGTTGTGCATCCATGGTGATGACACAAAAAGGGTGATGGAGGAAATTCACGAAGGAATCTGTGGTCCTCACATGAGCGGATTAATGATGGCAAAGAAGATTCTGAGGCAGGGGTATTTTTGGTCAACCTTGGAAACAGATTGCGTGCAGTATGTGCGGAGATGTCATAAGTGTCAGGTCCATGCTAACCTCATGCATGTGCCGCCATCTGAACTTCATACAATGGCAACGCCTTGGCCCTTCTCAGTATGGGGGATAGATGTGATTGGGAAAATCACGCCACCAGCATCGAACGGACACAAGTTTATATTGGTGGCAATTGATTATTTCACGAAGTGGGTGGAGTCAGCCTCTTACGCTACATTGACCGCAGTACAAGTGGCTCATTTCATTAAGCAAAACATCATTTACCGATATGGGGTTCCCAATGCCTTCGTGTCAGACAATGGTGTGCATTTCAAAGGAAGAGCAGCAGAGGTGCTTGAGGAATTCAATGTTCAGGTTCACAAGTCAACAGTATACAGACCACAAACCAACGGGGCAGTGGAAGCAGCAAACAAGTCAATCAAGAACATCTTGGAGAAAACCATCGAGTCATCCAGGGATTGGCATGAGAAGCTACCATTAGCATTATGGGGGTACCGCACTTCGATCCGAACTCCAACAGGGGCAACGCCTTACTCCTTGGTTTATGGTATGGAAGCAGTACTTCCCATTGAGCTTGAAGTACCATCGTTAAGGGTGATGATAGAAAGTGAAATCAATGAGGCTGATTGGTTGAGCGACAGGTTCACGGAATTAATGTTATTTGATGAAAGGAGGTTGCGGGCATTGTATCACATTCAGGGATATCAGAGAAGAATTGCCCGAGCATTCAACAAGAAGGTAAAATCCAGAGATCTGATTGAAGGAGATATGGTGGTGAAGGAAATTCGGGCACCAATTTTTGATCCACGAGGGAAATTCAGGCCAAAATGGGCGGGACCATATATCATCAAGACTATCCTCGACGGTGGAGCAGCGGTAATCCTTGATTTGGATGGTAACGAGTTCAGCAATCTTGTCAACCTGGACCAACTCAAGCGATATTACCCTTGAGAGATGCTCGTTGGGCGAAAAATCGCAAGGGCGAACCGACCTAAGCAAAAATTAGAGCAAGCCTGCTAGACCGAAAACCCACAGCGGGCGGTCTAGGCAAAATTTAAGGCAAAAATTTTATAGAAGCTCGCTGGACCGAAAACCTAAAAAGGTGGTACCAGGCAAAATTCAGAGCACAAAAGGAGAGTGTTAATACCCGAGTGAACCTTTCCCTGAACTACGCCATGACCTGATTCCTTGAAAAAGGATACGTAGGCAACCCTATCTTGGGGTTCGGTCCAAATCTGACAAGTTGGCCCACAGTTTCACGATATCCGAAGAAGATAGCATATGGAACTAGATGAACCAAGAGGGGGAAACCCTTCATCGTTCAATTTTATTCAAATCACTTCTTCGATTACATAAACTGAGCATTACAGCCTTTTAAAAAAAAAAAAAAAAAAAAATGAAAAATGCACCATTTATTTTGGGAAACAGCTTAGCGAGTTGGAAGTCAAATTGCGCTAATTTCTTCGGCGTCGTATCCCCATTTGCTCCCTCATCCAATCTCTGTAGTGTCCATTCAAATGAATAGTTGGGTAGGGATCAGGAGCCCAAACAACCCTGCGTCTCCAAGAAGTACGATAGCGCTCAAGAATGGAATGTTTGAGTGTGGGAAGGCTAAAAGTAGCAGGAACTGTATACTCCACTTCTTGGCGAATGCAGTATTGACGGAGAATGCGCTGTGGGAAATAATATGCATAACCTTGCAGTCCCGCCAAAATCACCCAGGTGTCTCCCATGTGATTGGCCGTCATGTCTGGCAAAGGCAACCAATGGCATCTCCAAGTGATGTGATCCTCTTCCAATGACCTGAAGAAGTCGACCCATTCATCTTCATCAGGCTCGTCATGCACAAATGGCCTACTCACCCAAGACCGAGGCTCGTAAACCCAATCGCCTGCCGGCTCCCTCAAAAGCCCAACCTTGTCACACAGCCATATCTACAAAACCAAAACGCCCAAATCAAAGTTAAAACCAAGTCAAACAACCAAAATTCCCCCCCAAAAAAAAAAAAAAAAAAAAAAAAAAAAAAAAAAGTTCCCAAAACCAAAAACATCTGAACCAAATGAACTGAACCTGAAGCAAAAGTGGACTCCCGGCAAACATGTTCGTCCTACCAGCCTTAACCGCATCCAAGCCCATGATTGTCTCAGCCAAAACCAAAGGAACCACGTCCCTCCGCTTTTCAATTTGAGCAGCAACGCCGACAATGGCAGAACTGGGATGGCCATCAAGGGGAACCAACAGATATAATGCTAAGAGGCACATGCAAAGTGCAAACATGCGCCTGTTCTGAATGGAAAAATCTAAAAGATCGCCTGTTGGGCCGTAATCCGCAAAAAGACGGAGGATGTTGAGAGTCTCGTTGCGAATCAAAAAGCGCGCAGCACCGTTCCCAAGACCAAGCTTCCTGCTGAGAATGTCGGCGTAATTTTGGCGAATGGGCGGTATGACGGGATCGGCGAAAGCATTACCGCCAAGATATGCTTGAAATTCTTCGACGGTCGGGCAAAGTTCTTGCATACCAAAGCGGAACACATGGAGTTCCGAATCCCAACAGCGAACGGCGGCATGTAAGATGTCCTGGCGAATAGGAAAAGTGTGGAGGTGGCGAAGGGCATTAAGGCCAAGACCTCGGAAATTGAACCAATCGATGTTTTCAAAGCTAGCAACCCAAGTGTTGATAACGGAAGGATCAAGGGCAGCCATATTGGGGGCAATGAAGAATTGTTGAAGAATATATATGGAGTGAGAAATGAGAATTGATGTAGAAATGATGTGTAGGAAAGGCTTGGTCATGAATGGTATTTATAGGGGACTTTGGTGGAACCTTACAAATTTGTCATGCAACATTGGGAGTCAAAAATTACATTTTCAAGATGGTCAATTGCATACTTTCAAAGTATTTGTGTTGGAAAAATTTGAAAGTGCATTGGAAATGCATGGCATTTGTGGGGAAAATGTGAAAAGACCTTGGGAAGATGATGTTCAAAGCTTGAAAGATGTTATAGCAGAGCAACAAGACATTTGGGGCAGAGGAAACCATGCAAAAGGGGCCAAAAATGCATTGGGAAGCAACACAGTCTGCCTGCCCAGCACAGACATTGAGCGCTCAAACTAGTGAAGTTGAGAGCTCAAACCACATTGAGCGCTCAAGGTGATGAGCTTGAGCGCTCAATCCCCATTGAGCGCTCAAGGCCTGCAGAAGCAGCAGCAGACAGCAGCAGCAGTACATTAGCCTGTTTGATGCCCGAAACCTCTTCTAGGCTTCCTAACCCTCATTTAACACCCGAGCCAAGTTCCAACAAGCATTTGTGACTTCACGGAACTTCCCGTACCCCGAGTTATCAAGCCGATACGTGTACGGATACGAGATACGCAAAAATGGAAGGTCAAAGCCTAAAATGGCCATTCAACGTTTAAATCCATTTCCAAACCTTGCTAGCCATATCCAATCATCAAAACACGTGTCGGAAGGTATTTGCGACTTGTCGGAACGGTTCCCGGGACATTTCTTCAAAGATACAAGGTTTTGAGGTTCCAACGGCCTATTCAAGCAATGAAATGGCGGCCGCCGCCATATCAAAAATGGCTCTAGAAGTTTTCTTGCTAAATGGTGACGATCACAGGGGCATTTATGTCATTTAAGACTTGACCAAGGTGGTAACATGGCAGTTCATCACACATGAAGAGGCTCACGGAGCATTTTACTTTCAAATTTGCCTTATGAACATCAAATTCCGTTCTAAGGTCACTTTGTATAGTTTGCTATTAATTGTTTATATGCAAGAAATGTGTCAAGTTGTGCGGCATGTAGATACATCTTCCGGTTGTACATAAATTCAAATAATCATGTTTCGTCCAAATTCTCGAACATGTTAGCTTTTCTTAAAGGTTGAATTTTAAACTTTATACTCGGATGTTTGAATTCAAGAGTTTGGTGGATAAATCGTGTACATTCTACAACAGGTTTGTTCGTTTGTACGTCAAAACAGAAAGTAATACAACGAACAATGAAAGTGCAAATCATGTGCATAAACTGAGCCAAATCCATGGAAGTCAAAACATCGAATCTATGCATCATCACTAACTACCAGGGCACACAACGCCCAATAAGGAAATCCGCAACTGGGGCACGTAGGCCCAATCCATCTATCTACTGGGGCACGCAGGCCCAATCAAAAGAAAAGATAAAAAGCAAAGGCAAGACTCTAAACTACTCTATGTCTACTATGTACTACTCCGCCTCATCCATCGTATCATCCGAGCTCTCAGTCTCGTCTCCCTGTCGCTGCTCCTGTCGCTCCTGTCGGGAAGAGGGATAGTTAGCATCATCAACACTGTCATCGCTCGAGCTCGTAGTCTCAACTATCCCCTCAGGTACTACCTCCACCCTCTGGCGGGTCGATCTCCGTGGCCTCTCCTCCTCGAGCCTCACCTCCACAGGCTTTGAACGCCCGAGTCGCACAGTCATGTCTCCAGGACCGCCAGCTCCATCATGAGTCCTCTTTCTAATCACGGGCGGCTGCATCATCAAGCAAACAAGGAAAAGAATCAGCACACGGTATAGTCAAGGAATTGAAAGAACAAGGAAGGTAAATTACGTACCGGTGCGACTCTCAGTCGAGAAGGACCAGGAGCAGCAGGAGGTGCTGGCTCACCCTCCCGGCGGATAGTGACTTCCTCTCCGGCTATGAGGCGGCGAATCAGGACGCGCAGTCCTCGGTTCTGCTCGTGCAAAGTTTGTGCCGTCTCCTGTGAAACCTGCAAGCAAATCAAAATTTGAGTCATCAGTACATTTGGACATTCATAATCAAAGTTTGCAAATTTGAAAGAATGAAGTGTTTCTTACTGGTGCCGAAAGCCGTGGAAAGTCTACCGGTGGCCTCGGGATGTCTATATCCCCTACCTCTCCACCGGCGGAGGTGACGCGCACCCACCACCTAGCCCCCGCTATCTCCCGGGTCGAGGTACCAGTGTCCTCACCCTCACCTCCTGCTGCCCCTCCAGATGAGGCACGCGCCTTCGCGGCCTTCTCCCTCTCCATCTTCTCCATCCACTCCGCCGCTCTCAAGGGACCGGCCAGGTACCTGCTCCGGTAGTCAATGTAGCTCAAAGCAGGGCGCAAATACTGGCGCAGGTCCAGGTCGGGCGTCGTGTAGCGCTCAATCTCCGCCAGTGTATACCGGGATGTCATCAGTACCCGGGGAGGAAGGTGTCCTGGCACTTGTGGTCTATCGGCCCGTATCGACTGGCGCGGCACCCTGTCACCAAGGTACCAGAACCAGCCATACTGGCACTCGAGTAGGACCCTCCCTCTCGTGAGCTCCCTGCTCCGAGCCAGGTAAGGCTCATCGACGGCATCCCATACTTCCCAGCGAACCTGCAAGAGTTGTTAAGAGCATCAGTGATTGAATACGTGAGGGAATCAAAAGCAAATTGAATACATGAGAAAGAGTTCGATATCTACCAGAGAAGCAGGAAGTCTGTCAAGTGAAGCACGGAGAACGTGGATGTTCCCCCGTGCCGTACCACCATAGCGGAAGCCTTCACCCCAGCACAGTGCCCGGGGGATGACGTTCGGATCCTGGTGCCGCGTCTCCGGGGGATGCAACCCCAACACCTCGTAAGCCCAGAGCTGCAATAAACAAGTCAATCAATCAATGCGAGTTCTTAATAATAATCAAGTGCGAGTATCAAAGTGCGTGCAATTAAATTTGAAACGAAAGTTTTTGAGCTTTTACCTCCCAGGCGCTCCACAATCCCGAAATGCCGGTCCCTTTTCGCCTCGAGACGGCATTCATGAACGCGTAGCAGCTCCCGAGCACTGCTCCACCCCAGTCATACTTCGCCGCCCTGGCGAAGTCTCTCAACCCTCCAAGATAGGAGAGGTGCACCCTGTTACGCCTGTTTGGGTACAGCGATGCCCCAAACAGGTATAACAAGTAGCACCTCGCCTTCCGTGCTACATCCTCCTCATCAGTCGGCTCGCCCAATCCTCTCGTCTTGAATTGGCCATATGTGGCTGTCTCCCCCTCCTTGTTGGGCACAAAACCCAAAAACCACCTCAGCGCAGCCTCGTTCCTGCCAATCCCCGAGTCAAACGGGATCGGGTCTCCTCCTACCTGCAGTCCCGTGATCGCTGAGAAGTCCAGTGGCGTCATCGTCGCCTCTCCGAAAGTAAGGTGAAAAGAACTCGTAGAGTCCCTCCACCTGTCGGCCAGTGCTGTCACCACAGCATGGTCGTGCTGTGTGCCCGTGAGAGTCGGGATGAACCTCCCAAACCCGGCCAGATCCACCAGAGCCCTCACGGAGGCATGCAACTGCTGGTATATCTCCCAACTGGAGCCCATGCCTCCATGAGCCTTCAAGCGCAAGTCTCTCTGCACACAATCAACAGACAGACAAGCAATCAGGCGTTAGTCCAATCTCTCATTCAAATCCAATCATCAAACAAGCAGTAATTCAATCATTCAATGAAAATCAGGTTTATTAACTACTGAAAGTGCGTGAAAACAATAAGCAAGAAAGTAAAAGCAAGCGTACCGTCAGGCAGTCCGTCGAAAGATGGACCTCGGGGTCCAGTAACACCTCCTCTCCAAAGTACAACTCCCGTTGGGGAGTGTAATCGTCTGAAGCGGAAGGCACAAAGAGGTGCACTGGTGGAGCATAAGTCGCCGCGTCGAAAGCTGGCCTCCCTCTCCTCAGCCACTGTCTGGCAGCCTGGACCACCGTCACTCTCCGTCCAGCTGCCCTCTCCTCCTCCTCAGCCCGTATCCTCGCATCCTCCGCCGCCTCCTCTGTCTCAAACTCCTCACAAAAGGCCCTCGCCGCCTCATCCTCATCGGCGGCCTCCCGTAACATCGCCGCCTCCCTCTCCCTACTCTCAACCACAGCCTCCCTCGCTGCATCTAGGATCCCCGGGGCATCTGCTGCGGCTGCCATCACCACCTCCGGTGGCGCGTGCTCGAGATAATCCTCCCGGGAGATCCCAACTGGACCCTGAACCGACGGCTCTCCGCTCGGTCCCTGAGTCGCCGACTCACCACCTATCACCACCGCCTTTCCCCTATCTCCCCCACTAGGCTGCTGACTGGGTCTAGGCTCTACCCTCCAACGGGGCGCCCTAGTCCTGACTACCCCACTCGTACCCTCCGCCCTATCACCGCCACTACCACCATCGGTCCCCCTCTCCTCAACGGTCTCCTCGCTATCATCACTGTCCACGTCGTGAACCTCCACCATCTCCGCATCCCTTCCCTCTCCCCTCTCCTCTACCCTCTCCGACGCCGGGGCATCATCACCACCACCTAAGCCACTACCCCCACCGCCATCTCTCACAATATCTCCACCACCACCATTACCATCACTGCCTTCACCGGCCTCATCCAACCGATCGCCACCACCACTGCCGCCTTCTCTCTCCCTCTCTCCTTCATCATTTCCTCCTCTCTCAACCGTCTCCGCAGCCGTAGATGACGGTGCAGCCCCTGTGGCACCAACATCAACCACCGGATCACCCCCTTGAGCGCTTGAACTCGCTGGGGGTGGCACCACCGTACTACCACCACCCTCTACCGCCGTCGGTGAGCCCACCGGAGGCCGCGTATCACTGGTATCTTCCATGGAAACCGATCAAAAACTCTCAATCAAAGCCCCTAATCGAACTGAAAGTGGACCGAAATTGTACGGGAAAACCCTAGAATTTGGGGATTTCTGATTTTGCAAGAAATTTGAGTGAGGATTGTTTGGATTTGGTTCGGAATCGCAAGAGAGGTGTGAGGAATTGCTTTCGGAAAGATTTTGGAACGTTGTGGAGGTTAATCGGAGTAAAAACGGAGTTAAAACTGAACGTTACGATTCTGAACCGTCGTCCCCGTTCAGGGGTTCAAGCGCTCAAGCTGGACCTTTTGAGCGCTGGAGGGTCAACATTTGAGGTTGAGCGCTCAAGGCTTTGGAGTTGAGCGCTCAAGGTCAAGTTGAGCGCTCAATTGGGATACCCTGAGCGCTCAAACCCAATCTTGGCAGAGCTTTTGGCTTCCTTTGCAAGCTTTTCAGGGGCATTTTGGGCACCCCTTGCGATTTGTTAGTGTATCTTGGACTTTTTAGTCCCAATCAATTGAACGCATGTTGATCTGAGGATCTAAATCTCAGTTTTTGGTCGTGCTAGACCATGTTTATCAACCGGGACGTGTTGTGCATGCACGTTTCGCGTTAGCGTATGCGCGAAGTATTTTGACTGCGGTCTGAGAGCCGTGTGCTCGTTTAAATCATAGTTCACCAATCACGTTTCGCGTTAGCGTATGCGCGAAGTATTTTGACTGCGGTCTGAGAGCCGTGTGCTCGTTTAAATCATAGTTCACCAATCACGTTTCGCGTTAGCGTGTACGCGAAGTATTTTGACTGCGGTCTGAGAGCCACGTGCTCGTTTAAATCATTTTGAGGACTTTATGACCGTTTAAAATCATTTTCTTTGAGGGCTTTACGCCCGTTTAAATCATGTGAAAACCTAGTGTTTGTTTAAATCATTCGAAGGTCTTGGACCTGTTGATGTTTGTTTATTGGTTAAAGTATTTTCAATCGTCCCTTAGAACTACGCTGGTCTGATCCCTACAATGGGGTACGTAGGCAGCTCGCAGAGCGCGACCGTTTGTTCTTTAAATGTTTTCCTTTGCAGCTTGAGATGTATTACGGGGAACGAGTTGGGTTGTCTATATCTTGGACGTTACTCATACCAAATCAATGGCATCGAGTCTCATCCAAGAAGGGCAACTGTAGACACCCCAATTTTGAACCCGAGATACGCTCGTGCATTTCCAATGATGAAATGGATCAATCATAATTACCTGGAACTTGTGAGAATGACTTGAATTTGATCAAAATCAACCGAACACCACCCAAACAACCAAAATATCCCAAACCAACCCAAGCATTGTTGAACCAAGGCCAAACCATCAATCTGCCACCAAGAACCTTGAGCGCTCAAGCTTGAGGCCTTGAGCGCTCAAACCCCTGAGAGGCACCTTGAGCGCTCAAGCCCATGGCTTTGAGCGCTCAACTCTGATCTAGTCAGCAACTTGCAGAGTATCTCATCATGAGATTTCTTGCATGGGAGCGTCTGGGGATGATTTTGTACGATCCTTATACGTACATTATACTCCACTAAGTCCTAAAATACACCTAAAACTACCCCTAAACTACAAACCCACTTCCTCTCTCTCCTCTCTTCCCTCCCACTCACTCTATAAAACTATCAAACACCCCTGGTTTTGTGGGGATGAACACTCACACTCCTTCCCTCCTGAATCCACCCAGAAAATCGATCTCCTCTCTCTCTCTTTACAAAACCACTCTCCCACCATCAAAACCATTTACAAAACCACTCATCAAACCCAGAAATTCAGCCCTTGATCATCAACCAACCACACACATTGTCTAATTCATCTAGAAGACAAGCCAAAACATCCACAATCCTCCATCCTCAAGCCCAAAAATCAAGTCCAAGTCACAATCACTCCAAAAAGGTAGTTAAACATGTGAAGAGCTCACTGTTTTGATCCTTCTGAGGAAGGCTAGTGAGTTCAAGCAAGTCCAATATACTTGCATTGAACCCACAAAGGCCTAAAAGTTGTTTAAAAACCTTTTTAAAATCTGCAGCTTCAACAGGGGTTGAGCGCTCAAGCCTTAGGCCTTGAGCGCTCAATCCCAGTTCTGAACAGTTTCTGTTTTGATGATTTTTGTGCTTTCTTTTGATTTTGATCGTCATTTAATAAGTTAATTATGCTCATGTAATCCATAAAACAGTTTACTTTACCTCAAAATCACATGCATGAGTGTTAATTAACATTTTATGAGGATAAAACATCCAAAACTCTTGAAAATCTTATGTTTTAGGGCAAAACAGAGACTGTTCAACCTCATAAATCTTCATTTCATGTATTCATGATCATTATTGAAGTATCAAAAGCTTGTTTAAAGGTCAAAAATCAAAGAGCCAGATTATGGCTTGAGTGCTCAAGGTCATCCCTTTGAGCGCTCAAGCTGTTCTTGGGCAGTTTCCTGATTGTTTGTTGTTCTGATGATAGACTGTGATTTAGCATATTAATTACGTGTGTGAGTTATTGTTGTTGTGTTCAGGACCTGGATTCCTCCCTTATTCCTCCATTTTCAAACATTTCTTTGTTAATTCATTGAAATTACATTCTTTTTTTCATTTTTCTTTAAGAGATCGAACGGATTACTCTTATCTGTTTCTCTTGGAAAACCTTTTATGAATGTTTGATCTCAAAAAGAAGTTGTTAAAGGTGTAATTTCACAGAGGCCAAGGATTGGTTTGAGCGCTCAATCCCTATTCTGGGATCCAGTTTGTGAAGCAGTTTAATTAGGCCTTATGTTCATAAAAATTCCTGAAATTGTTATATATTTTCTGTAATTTATTATTCCTTGTAAATATTTGTATCATTTCACTTTACTATCATCATCATTTCTCATATAAATCATGTACACAAGCATCCACTTTAG
This sequence comes from Vaccinium vitis-idaea, assembly GCA_963854785.1. Taxonomy (NCBI): domain Eukaryota; kingdom Viridiplantae; phylum Streptophyta; class Magnoliopsida; order Ericales; family Ericaceae; genus Vaccinium; species Vaccinium vitis-idaea. The sequence continues at coordinate 16,355,846 of OY978221.1, forward strand.
ATTTACATTTTGTACTTTCTTACTGTTTATGTGATTCCCGTCCCCGATCCCCCTGTTTATGTGAATAAATTGAATTTCAAATATTTCTAAAATCCCACAAAATGTCGAGTAGAGACCGGTTCACGGACCGGGCGAGAGGGGTGCCGTAAAACCCTTCCCCTCTCGTAACCAAACCCCCGAATTCGAGAAATCTTTGGTTCTGCCATGATCAGTGAAATCTTTTTTTCGAATGGGCAAATGAGTCATATTTTTTATCGGTTTCTCGGGTTCGGACCTCAAATCCGGGTGGCGACTCTAACAATCACAATCTTTTTCGCACGATCCTGGTGGGCTGTCCACAGCAGGGTACACGTGCTACCACACCAGCCTTGGTAGATTAGGCCTCACCGATGGGGAGATGGAGGCATTCAGGAGCTCTGAGTCATGAGTGCCATTATGTGTGGCGGTTGTAAGTCCGAAGCCCCCAGCGCGGCCTTGTGTGACTAGCTGTGGTCCCACTATTGGGGGCCGAAGGAGCAAGCCCCGGAGCAGCTGCAATGACGAGAAATGCAAAGGCAGCAAATTCCTCGCACATCGACCGAGGTCATGGTGGTTGGCTGCCACCTCAGGTTCACTCTTTCCTTCTCTTTGTTTTTCTTTTTCTTTGTCTCCATGCTCTGGGGACATAGCACATTTCAAGTTGGGGGAAGGGGTGTACTTTGTACACGTGTATACTTGTTATGAGCGTTGTTAGTAGGTTTAGGGTTCATTTTTTGTTCATTTTTTTATTTTTTTTTAGTTTTGGTTAATTTTTTAGTGCGGGGATACGATTGTTATGCTTGTCTGTATGAGTTAGGTGAGCATGCTAGATTCTTGTCTCATTGTCTGCCTGTTTAACTTGTCCACATGCGTATATCTGGCATCTCTGTTTGGGTACTTTCGCACCATAAGCGATGTTGAGTAGGTGTTTCCACTTAGTTTACAGTGTGTCCTTAAAGCATCCCATGTTTCGTTGTTCTTCACTTTCCGCACTTGCACAAAATAGTAGGCGTTTGTACCACATATCATAGTTTGAATATTTTGCATGCATGTTGTGAGAGTTGGTGATGTGCTTAGGGGATGAAACAAGGCCATCTTTGCATGATTAAACCACTAAATGTGTCCCATTTATCCCATATTAAACCAGTCCGTGTCAGTTCCTGTGTCAAACCTAGGAAACCGGTGTTCGGATGGTGTGTCAGTTTGGTGGTCCAACTCTGTGCACATTTTTAAAGGCCTCGAATCATAGGAATCAAGGGGCATCGTCGTTTTGGAAAGAATTAAAATGTTGCTTTTGGGTGCCATGTCTTTGGTTTAAAAAAAAAGAAAAAAAAGAACCCCTAAACCTTAATCCATTTCCTTTTCCCCCCAAATTAACTCATCTTCATGATAAGAGAGAGGTGGAAAGACGGTCAACTGATCCTTTGACCCGTTGCTATGAATTTCTACAAGTTTCCCAAAAGAAAAGTAAAGAAAAAAAGAGAAAAAAAAAGAATGAAGAGAAAAAAAAGAAGAAAAACGCAGTCAAGTTGAGGGGGACCATCCGATTCTTCCCCTCTCTCTCTCTCTCTCTCTCTCCACCCCATCATTCTCCTTTTCCCTCTTCCTTCTTTTCCATTCAAACTTTAACCTCCAAACCTTCCAAACCTGAACTCACCAAAGTTATGGAACCCTAAAGAGGCAAACTGAGCTGAAATTGAGCTATGATTTCGAGGATGTGAGCACGAAGGAGTGTTGAGTATTGAGCTGGACTGGGGGTGGTGTTATTTCATGTGTCTCTGTCATAGTCTTGTTATTTCATGTGTTATTTCATGTGGTGGTGTGACGTTCATGTACTGGGAGTTGACGTGAGTCGGTGGTTTGAGTCTTGTCATTCTATGTGTTGTGTTATCCCGTACTCTTGTTATGTTTGTGTCGAATATTGTGTTGAGCACCGGTGTGGTGCCGGAGTCGAGGTGGCGGCCAGTCTGGGTAGACTGTCCATGAGCTTCTATAGGCCGTCACCCTTTGCATGTTCTCTTTCTTTTTAAACCATGGTCGTTATAAGCCTAACGAAGCCCTTAGTTGACCCGATGCACGTCATTTGACTCTCTTGCATGCATGTGTGATATTTAATTATGAATGTGTGGTATCTTGTTTTGTGAGCTTCCATTGCATATAACTGGCGTTGTTTTGATTGGCACGTGGTGATTTCTTGTTTCATCCCACGTTGGTCGCCAAGCGCCTCACATGGGATGTTGAGTGTTCCGGTGACTGAGAGTTGCATTGTGACTTTGTGGGACCATTTTTATCTCTACAATTGTTTTGGTGTGGAATTTTTCAAGGTTTCGCTAGGGCATGCATGTGACTGAGTTGTGGGTAGCGAAGGGATGAGATTTAAATTGTTCACTTGATTTTATACAGGTTGCATAACCCTCGTATCCCTTATTGAGTCGTTATCTTTCTTTTGTTATTTTTGTCTTGTTCGTTACTAGGGACTAGCAACGCTCAAGTTGGGGGATGTGATAGGCGCGCAAAATTCGTGAATTTAAGCGCCTAAGTAGGGGAAGTTAGCGCGTTAGACGTGCGTTTAATCTTCATTTTCCGTTTAATGCGTGCACGTGGTTGGATTTTGTGTTTTGGGCTTTATTTGCAGATATTCGTGATTTTTGGCGCTAATTAGAGACATAGAAGAGGCTGAGATGGAGCTTGAGAGCATGGGAGGCCGTGGAGACCAAGTGTCAGGGTGGATTCTCGAGGAAAGCAATTTGGACCGTCGTGAGCGCTACAGGGGATTTGGTAGAGCGCTCAAAAGTAGCACAACAAGGCTCAAAATCTGAACAGAACCTTGGGGAGCGCTACACCAAAATGGGTGTAGCGCTACCGAGCGGCAGAGAGGTCAACGGTCAACAGAGAGGTCTACGGTCAAAATAGGAGATAAGGGGTTAGGTAGCGCTACACCAAAAGTGGTGTAGCGCTACCTCGGGCTTAACTTTGCCTTGTAACGGTGGGGGAGGGCTACACCATTTTTGGTGTAGCCCTACCGAGAGCTTATCTTGGCTTTGAAACGGCGGCGTTTTGAGTCGTATGCTGGTCCAATTCCGATTTGTTTTAGGATTTTAATTGTAAATTAAAGGGGATTACTATAAATACCCCGTTATAACTCGAAATTAGGGATGGAATTCATTGATAACTTAGGTTTTATTTTTCTTGACTTTGGTTGCTGGCTTTTCAGGATTATTTTCAGATTCAAGTTTAATTCAAGTTCTTCAGGATTTCCAGTTTTGATTTCTTGTTCTTCGCATCCGTTCTCTCGCTGCAAATATTTGGTATCGTGTTTTATTTATTTCAATTGTTTGAAGCATGTTTAGATCTAGGGTTAATATTATTGCTGCGTTTAATAGAATCATGAGCGAGTAGTTCTATAGAGTGCGGCCGCGGGGCGAAGGAGCCCCGTGGCTAGTTTGATTGATGTTTTTACCTCGGGTTCGAATTAATTTAATTTTGAAGCAATTTTAGAAGACGAAAACTCTTCTAACAAACAAAACCCAGGCATCGCCGGAATTCGAATGCATACGGAATCTGGTGACAGGTGGTGCGCATTTGTTAGGGATCCTTTTTCTTATTCTAAAATCAATAAATTGAATAATTGTGGCCCGAGTAAACATTGGTTAGGCTAGTTGCGGACGCTGGGTTCCCACGGCTGTACTCTCCTTTTCAAATCCATATTTAGTTAAGTTAGTTGGGTAATTTAATTAGTCAATTAATCATTAAACAAGGGGTGGCTACCTAAGAGCCAAGATAAACTGTGAACCCGTCATCTTTGAGTCCTGCACACGTTCGTCCGTCTCTGTGGATTCGACTCCGGTACTTCCGGAGATTATGCTACATCGGTCAAGAGTCCTGCGCTTGGGACGCGTCTTATTTTTAGTCACCTGGTCGGTCAAGCACTAGGAGAGAGAGAGAGAGAGAGAGAGAGAGAGAGAGAGAGAGAGATGTGCATGTGTGTATATTTTGGCCTAGAATAAATCCCATGAATCTAGGAATATTCTTAGATTTTATTCTCCCATTTAATGGGAAGATTCACCTAATATTCACTAGGAGTTTCCCTAGATTTATTAGCCTATTAGGCTTATGCCTATTTAGTGTACACTTGTTTGTATAACTAGCACCAAATTAAAACTCTACTCAGTAGGGTTTTTCTCTCCTAATTATTAAAAGAATATATTCCCTCATTAATTAAGCGAATATATTCTTATTCTTTCATTAATAAGAGAATATATTCTTATTCTCTAATTAATACCCTAGATAATTGCCTATAGATTTAGTAAACCTAATTAGCCTTGTGACTTAGTAAGTGTATAACTAGTACCCAAAACTCCCTAAAACCAAGGCCATGCAAAATTCTACACTATGTAGAACCCTAGAATCTTCGTAGAAAGTGACATGAGATTCACCTATTTAAAACCCTAGGATTCACCTAGGATTTTTAGTACCAATTATAGGATTTCACTTAGGATTTTTATTCTTGAAATCCCATGAAATCTTGAGAATAAAATCTAGCATTTAAACTTGAGATTTTGGCACATGGGGGAGAGGGTACATTTACTCAGTACTTTTCATATTTTCCCACCATTACTCTCTGTTTCTACTACATATATATTTGGCCAAGCAGTTGTCATATATTTGCTATAGCTTTTATTTGGATTTTGAGTGTCGGGAAACAAAGGCTTGGAGTGGGTGAAAACCAATTACATACAAAGACTATGAAAATCGAGGAGATCTCGTGCTCGGCATAAAACACCACGAGAGGGTAGCTAGCTTGGCATTATTGTAAAGGGGTCCTTTGACCCTATGCTGAACAAGCCCTGACCATGAATAAGGTCAGGACAATGACGTGGACACCAAGTGAAGGTGGACTAGCTCGGTGGTAACCATGTGAGGGTGTCTTATGACCTAGTTGAGCTAGTTAGGCTACGGGTATGACCAAGATTGCACTACAAATCTACATGTCTAGCTCGGCGGCATGCAGATTATGTCCTATGGGACCATATCGAGCTATGTGGCATAACAGCCAGAACCACCTAAAGAGTATAGGGCAGTGTAACATTCCAGAAGGATCTAGGTTAGTCTCTTAAGTGATAAGAGACAATCCTGTGGTTTAAGGAAGGTATTCCTAGTACAACTAGGAATATAGTCCAATAGGAAGGAGGCCTATGTGGAAAGAGATTCTATTAAAAGGAGAGATCTTGTGCAATACAACACCGCTATACCTAATAGGAAGAGTCTTATTAGGAAAAGTTTCCTAATGCAAATAGGAAACTAGGGCTACGGGAAGCCTTGATCAACATGCAATTCACACCTATAAATAAAGCATCATACCATGAAGAAAGGTATGTTGTAACACTCAGTTATACGAATTGTGTTTTTGGCTTATTTAGTAAATCCTTTACTAACTTAAGCATCAGAGGGCCTTTGCTGACGAGAGGCAAATGTGCTCTAATCCTTTGTCTGTCTTGCAGGATTAGGGTTCCGGTGAGGTAGCACGTGATTGATCATATACGTGGATTTTATCCCCGTACAAGGTTCGTGAGTTTACTTCACTACACAAATGGAGGCTCGTAAGTCATTGTATCTTGGCAGAGTTGGCCCTGACTTTTTGGAGGCTTAAAGCGAAAATTAAAAGGAGGCATTTTTCAAAATCTTAATGTGTAAAATGTAAATAGGTAAATTACACTTCCAAAAACATCAACTACTATTCATCAATAATAAATAACCCTAAAACACAACCAAACATTCCAAGACTTCAAATTCGTCACTTAAATATCACTAATCCTAAATTAAAATAAAAAAAAACACTTGCAAGATTTTAAAACCATCATCTATATCAATTTTCTTGCAGTTTTGGCAGCAAAATTACTAATTATGTCCAAGTAATCAATCTTGTCCACTATCTCATGTTCAATAGATAGAATTGAGAGTTCATTCAACCTTTCTTGTGACATAGTTTATTTTTTGGGTAAACAAATTTTTTATAACTGAATGTCTGGGCCAGCTTGCGCGCACCTCAACTAATTCCGTAGTCCTGGAGGCTTGTGACATAGTTGACCGAAGGTAAGACTTAAGTTTGGGGTTTCTTTTTTTTTTTTTAACAATCCATGTTTGGGTCCTTTGTGAATTTGAAATTGGGTCTCTTTTGAGTTTGAAATTGGGCTTTATATACGATGTACTTTTTTGTGTGGATATTACAACATATACCTAGGAGTACTAAATATACGAGGGGCCCTTGAAATCCATAGCTTTTTGGGGGCCTAAATCGGCCGCAATACTCGCTTTAGCTCAGGGCCAACTCTGTATCTTGGGGAAGGAGCGCCATTCAATCTTGTGCCGAAGGGGGTGTATCTTTCCTAAGGAGAGTACTATTTGCGTGCCTCTTCCATCACCCTACAGGCTATTCTAATTTTTTCTCTATTAATATTAATTTGCTAGTTCGGTTGTTTATTATTTTTTAGGCATTTAATTTTCTACAGATTATCCTAGTTCTATAATTACTCCAACAATATCGTTCATGGGTTCTCCTAGTTCATGACCAAAAAATTGCCAGTAATCCAATACAAATTTGTGGTGGAATTCAAACCCGCGTATTTAGAGAGTACGCCATTACTTGTTGTCATGCTCCCACTAATCACCACCTATTTTAAGTTGTAAGCATATGTGAAGCTTTACAACGAATTTGATTCATTTGTCTGAAGTTAGTTCTGGATGTTGTTGTATCATCTTTTCTGCTGCTGGTACTTATGGTGCATTTGGATGCTATGATTTAATGGATGTGAAGCTTTTAGATTGAAGTTGATTCATTTGTCTCGAGCTAGTCAGGGATCTTGCTGTTTCATTTTCTCTTTAATGCTGCTGGTGCTTATGGTGCAATTGGATGTCGTGATTTAATAGAACTTTGTTGGGATGTTGTCTCTGGTGTGATGCTGCTATTGCTACTGACTCTATTGTGATGCTACTTCTGCTACTGGAACTCGGTTAAGTTGCTGCTGTGATGCATATGGATGCTTCGTTTAATTGCATGTTATTTCAATTTTCTGATGAAGCTCATCTCCTTATAATTGTGTTGTACTCTCCAGTTTGACTCCATCTTTTGGAGTTTCTCTTTTTGGTATTTGATTGTGTGGTTGACTTCTTATTAACTACAAATCCTTTTGGGTCTCGAGTGGCAGGTGATCTTCGTGGAGTGCAATGTCAACCTAGTTGGGATGCCCTCCTCGTTTCGATGTTTTGCTTTTGCCCAATTTAATCATTGTATCTCTTTGATATTTGATTAATAAAATTTGTTGCCGTTCAAAAAAAAAGGTCTTGATTAGTCTTTGACCGGTCAAAGAGCTTTCTTACAGGTCAAAGAGTAAATAAAATCTGGACCGTCAAAAAATGCTTTTGGAGGGTCCAGATGCACCGTCCATGCGTTTTACGTACGCGTAGATTTTTTGCCAAATTTAAGGATATATGCTTTATGAAAATGAATTTTACCACATTTACGTGTTTGCTTTTTTATTCAGAATAGAAAGGAACATGAATGTATGGAATTTTTAAATAGCCAAATAGTGAATATTAATATGAATTTGATACCTGGAACTTGAATAAAAATTGTACAGTCGAAGGGGGAAAACATATTTATTGAACATGAGAAAACATATTTATTGAACACTTGCAAAACAATAAAATTGTCCGATTCTTCCTGTCTAAAATTTATCATTTTGAAGTAAAAAATATGTTCTCTCCCTTCACTATAATATACAGTAATAGACTAGAACGATAAATGTGCGACCAAGCAATTTCGAAAACTGTAAAAACTTTGATTTGGTGTTCTGTAGATGGAGGTTTTATGCCTTTTTTTTTTTTTTTTTAGTGTAGTCTCATGATTTTGTCATTATGAAGTCTAAATGTGTATCGACCCGGAAATTTATGAATTTTCATAAAGGTTTATGTTTGGACTAGTTTCTGCTTATATCAAAGAGAATGTTCTACAAGATTAGTTTGTTGCTTGTCCTCTTTGAAGTTAAGGTCAAAGTCTGAAGATTGATGATGTCCATTGATCCTGTTATTGCCTTGGTGATGCTAGTTTTCATTTGCTGATAATGCAATCAGCTGCTGGTGCTGGTGCTAACATAATTTCAAGTTGCTGATGACAGATTGCTTCATCATGTCATTTGCTAATTGTTGTTGGACCGATTTTGTCGGGGTTAATAGCTGTGGGTGCTGTCCACTGATGCATTGGTGCTGACGATTCATCTTGTTGGAGCTGCTTCTATGCCTACATTCTGTATTGAAAATGGTAGTTGTTCCTATTTTGCAGATGTATCTATGTTTCGGTTGACCTCTTGTTAGCCTGTTGTAGACACCCCAATTTGAACCGTGAAAATCCTTGGCATTCCTGATGATGAAAATGGACCAACGAGCATTCCCAATGATGAAAATGGACCAACGAAACACATTGGAGCTTGTGTAAGTGCTTGAAAACCTCTTCAAAATAAACCCTAACTTACACTACCTTCTAGTACATTCAAAACCCTCTTTATCGATATATAATATGTCCCAATCCATTTTGAAATGAGGGAGATGCGCACGTTTTTACTAAAATGACTTGTTTTTCCGACCTCTTGAGGGTAAAATGGTCATGGATTTTGATGTACAAATCATCTTGGGTTCAAACCACTTGGGTTAGAAAATAGACTCAACCACATTTTTAACGCTTCAAACCATGCGCAAAATGGAGTTCGGTAGCACCCGGAGCGGCCCCGCAAAGTTTGGTATGCTGTGTAGTCTCCCTTTGGGCGCCTAGACCCTCTTCGGGCGCCCAGACCTTACTCTAAACCAGAGCCACTCACTCTCATTCTTTCTAAGTCTACAAACCCACTTCTTTACCTTCCAATCAACCTACATACACTCATCTTCTTGACCAAACTTACCTCAATCATCCATAACCATGTACTTACAACTCCAGTAGCTCAAGTTTCAATCCATATACAATCCCCCAAAAGTAGCCTAAAGTTTGTACCCAAGCTCAACAATCAAGTGTATAAGTTAGTTCATCTACCTAGAAGTGTTTAAAGGGTTCTCTGAGAGACACCACCCAGTTTTTGCTAGTTCCTAATACTAGTTAAAGACTTGGAAAGGTTAAAAGTGCAACAAAAGGGGTCAAATCCCTACACCCATATTGAATATGGGCACCCAAAGCTCCTCCCTTTGGGCGCCCAGATTCTCGCTCTTTTATCGTATTTTTCTACTTCAAAATACCTTATTATTGTTTTAAAGTCATTTATAATGTGTTTGGAGGTTGGAAAGTAGAGTGCGTGGCCTAAATGTCATTTTAAAGTGAGTTTTAAAGTATGTTTGGAGGTTAAACCATGTTTTAAATGGGGATTTGTGGGCTATACACTTGCTTAATCTGGTTTTTCAACAATCTCATGCATGATATGGAACATAACAGGGGGTGGAGGAGGATTTTCAAAGGCACCCATATTCACTCTAGCACCTAAAGGGGAATTTCTTGGGGCTCATATGGAAAAGTCTCATGCATCTTTCTCTCAAGTTCAAAATCATTTTGTAGGTGTTTATATGCATAAAGAACTCCATTTCATGCAAGAAGTCAGTTTATTCCTTCTTTGTTTCACTCCAAAACAAGCCAAAACCATGACTTTTCAAGTTCAATCCATCTTTTAAACATGGTTTTTGAGATGAAATCAGAATTGCAGTATCATATACATCATTTTACACATGTTTGAAGAAGAATCAAAGGTCAAAAGATGGTTTAGACATGAGCCCAAACCAATTTTTGGGCACCCGCACCAGCTGCTTTGGGCGCCTAGATTCCCCTGTTGTGGGCGCCCAGATAGTATCCAGGGTGTGATTTATTCTTTGTGTTGGGGTGTCTGGGGGTCATTTTTGGGTTCATCAGTACCATTTTGTCATGTTTATGTGTTGTTTATAGTATCACTCTTCAACATCACTCATTCAAAACACCTATCACATGTATCCACGACTTTCATTTTGATGCTATAATCATGTTTACGTGCTCTCACCTTGTTTCGTGAATCAAGTTGGTTTAAGCAATGTTTTTATGACTCCCTTGAACGTTTAGTAGAGACCGGGCGAGAGGGGTGCCTTAAAAACCTTCCTCTCTCGTAACTTAGCTCCCGAACCCGAGAAATCTTGGTAACGATGGGCCGGTGAAAGCCTTTTTCAAAATATGGGCAAAAGAGTCATTTTCCAACCGATTTCTCAGGTACGGTCCTTAAACCCAGGTGGCGACTCCAAAAATCGAAACCATTTTCATAAACTGGGGATTTTGCGGGGTGTCCACACCTGTTATCTCCCTTTGGGTCTGAGTAGGCATATGATTGTCTCTCGGAGGGGTGCCAACTTAGTTGGGATACCTTCTTGCGTTGTGATGGCGTTCACTCGGATCCTTTTAATCTTTATAATTTGTTTTCAAAGATTAATAAAATTTCTTTGCCGTTCAAAAAAAAAAAAAGAGAATGTTCTACAATTTATCAAATTAAGAAAAGTTACACAGTCAATTGCTCGGTATTCCCTTGATTTGAACCTTAAATATAATAGGGCTTGTTAAGAACAACATTCGTCAAAAAAATTATCTACATCGGCCATCGACAGGTATCAACACATTTCATATTTTTAAAATAATCTTTGCGTTTTGTTGTTGAATATAACATCATTCTGGACTATCCATACAACCCAAATGGGTGCATAAAAAAGCATACATCCCAACACGACTTCTCTAATTTCTTGGACTTGTTAGAGAACCACCAGTGAAACAGCATAGGAAGGCCTGTCGGACATGCCCAACTGGTACCCACCATCTTACAAGGATAGGAGACCAAATATAACATGCAAAAGAACAATGGACTGATGGAGCATGAAATGGGTAGGAGTTTCAGCGTTGTTATTTCAACAATAGCTTGATGATGTTTGAGGGCTAAGTTTTTAGTTGTACCCTTGGGTTGGCTCCTTGACACGCCGTTCCGCTATTGGGTTTTGGATGACATGATTGTCCGATCGAGGCAAAAAACTGCCAAACTAATTTAGATTTTTAATTATTGTATGTTCTCTTCCATTCCATGATTAATAAAAATCCATTCGTTATCGTGCTGAAAAACAAAAAAGTAGCATGCGAGCTGAACAAACTGAAGCATGAGAACATCATCCCAAGAATTAAAGAAAGAGCAAAGTGGCTCGTCAACCAAATAAATATAATTAAAAGGTGAAGCTCAAGTTAATATTCCGGACCAAGATGAGTAAAAAGTAATTAAGCAAGCAAGTCTTCAATGAAACTACGTATTTTACAGAAACTAAACCACTCGGGTTACATGATTCAAGATGAGTAACAAGTAATTAAGCAAGCAAAGTCTTCAATGAAACAAAGTGTTTTACCGAACTAAACCACTCGGGTTACATGATTCAAGATGAGTAACTAGTAATTAAGCAAGCAAAGTCTTCGATGAAACTAAGTACTCCGAATTTTACAGAAACTAAACCACTCGGGTTACATGAAAAATTCGGAAACTGTTGGAACTTGTGGCTCATATGGAGAGGTACCAAAGAGTTCTAATGAAAGGCCAGATGCCGGAGCGGAACGGAGCGGAGCGAGGGGAGTGCAGCGCACCGACCACGTAAATTTCTGTGTTGATTTCCTTTACTGTTTTCGTATTCCGTTGTGTGCGCGTGGTGGTTATTCTAACAGAAACTCGTGAAACACGTCACCCCATCCCCTGCTTGCTCCTTCATCTAGACCAAGTTTGGACCCTTGGGGGACTCTGATTCCGGAACTGTACTAGGCTCTGACGGATATACACGGGCAGCATCCTCCGAACGTTTCTTGATTATTGCTTTGACCAGATCCGATACGGTGAAACAAAACCAGATGACACCGCACAAGGCGAAAAGGGCAGGGAAAATTATGTTGGACCAGTCATGATGAAACGTAGCGAGAACGGCTGGAGGTAAGCAACAACCAATAAGAATGACGCTAATACTAAAGTTTAGAAATAATATTGCCCAAGGATGATTTTGCCATGAGTCGTGGTGGATGTCTCTTGTTGGTTCCACCATGTTTTCAACCAAAAGACCTGAAGAATAAAAAAAAAACTCCACAGACGAACGGATAGAGAGTTTCGCGTGAGTGTGAATATGCGATGGAGAACGAGTTCGCAATCTGAAGTTCCAAAGACTTGATGGATGTGTTTTTTAGGTCTAATTAAGAATCTGGACTTGTCAATCAATTTATAAACAAGTGGACTGATCAGCAAGTAAAGTTAGATTAACGGACTTCTCATTTAAGAGAAATCAAAACCGGATGGGACTAGTATTTGGAGTTCATGTAGGATTAGGATCGTTTTATAATTTTATGCATGCTTTCACCGAACGTGCAGGGAGGGAGGACCCTGTTTGGTTTGGCCGAACTGAATACAAAAAAAAAAAAATTAAAAAATAAGGAAATTCAATTCAACAGCCAAATATATATATACTTACTCCAAGCCTTACTACATCAGTTATCACAGATTCACATGGATCACAACCAACATAATACTCCTGCATGATCGCGTGATTCATATTTAAGGAAATCATTTGCTAAAATCAATCAATGGGTGTTAAAATCATTTGACAAATTTATACAAATTTTGAGTTCACCCTATCGATTAAGCGATATTTTCAGTATTGTTAAAATAAAAAAAAAAAATTCACTATTCAAGACAAGTCTTTTGCTTTAATTAAATGAACTAAATAATTTTTTAGTGGAAAACAAGTGGTATTTAATTTGGCATTTAGCTGAAGACAAGAGATAAACGTGAACTCACCTTAATATTGGCCTATGTGTCTTTTCTTTTTTTCTTTTTCCCTACTATAGCCTTTTTGCTTCCTTAAAATCGGCTCCTAGTCATAGTATTACTTTTGTCTCAAAATTTTAGTCTAGTATTACAAGTAATTTAGTTTGCAAATAAAACAATATAGTACTTCTGGCAAGATTTTTCGAAGTTGTTCGCACAATTAAAAAACCCAATTGAGATATTTAATTGAAAAAGAAATTTAATTAACATGAAAATAATTAATGTAGTTATCTGAAAATATTTCGACTTCTCTTAGTGGACTAAAATTTTAAAATGAAGGAAGTCCATGTTGTGAAGGATGGAAATGCCATTTGTCTCCTTCCATTTTCCGAGAAAAGGGAAAATTTCACAGAGACTCCTCTCCTTAACCAAAATCATTTGGAACCCCCGACCTTCAAGAATTATCATATAAACACATGTACTCCGTAAAAACTCATTAATATACCCCTTTTTTTGGAAGGCAAAAACTTCTTTAATCTTGAAAGGGATTCAAGACTAATAGGGGCAAGGAAAAAACAGCAGGCACAAGTCGCGCAATCCAAGACCCAAACCCAAACCTAAACCAAACCAAGGAACCAATCGAGGACCCCAAAAGGACAAAGCCCACCAAAGAGGGCCGAAGCCCAAACACCCCATGGGTCAAAAACCCAGATATTACATGGACTCCTACATTTACTCTTCGTCTGAAAACAAACGGGGTGGGTGACATGGACTCCATGTGGACGCATTCTTGGCATGTATTGGAGTTTCTCCTTCTCTCTCTTAAAAGGTCATGGCTTTTTTGAAATTTTCCATTCTCCTCCTCCCCCTCTTTCCTCATTGAACAATCCCCCTCTCCTCCTCCACCTCCAAACACCCACATCCCGAACCCACCTCTTAAGGTAAAAAAAAAAACTCCCTTCATCCCTAAGAATGGCATTGAGTGAGGAATTGGGGTTTTCTGCTTCAAGAGGTATATCCATAGTTTTCTGGCCTTTGGAATCCAACCCCTTGCTCTTTGTCAGCGTCAGAGTCAGATAGGGCCAAGTTATGAAACAAAATTTTGGTTCAAAGATTTTTTCAAGATTAATCCAGTCATTCGAATTTTTATGTGACGGTTTTGACAAACTGAAAAATTAATCTCGAGTATTGTCGTTATCATATTATTCAATGAACACAATATCACATGGTATAATTATCATAGTTTAGTGTTCTCAAATGAAAATGTTCTTACATTTTACAGTAATTATTGTCAAAATTTTACAATTTTTTTAAATAATATGTATAAAAAAATGCAAAATATACTCCAAAATATACCAATGAAGTGGCCTTGAAAGAACAATGAAGTGGCCTTGAAAGAACAATGAAGTGGTCTTGAAAGAACACTCTGGATTATCTTATCAACTTTAGTACTTGTCCCTTCCATCAGTATGGAACTATGGGCTTTGAGTTCTAACCTTTGTACGTAAAAAGAATCCTAAAATCATCTTCCATGTACACAGGGTTTCCGATGCATTTGACATGGAACTTGTGTCTTCTCGGTACCTACGACTATGTTACATTCAAATTGCAAAGTCAGGCTGTCGGGGTGATTTTTTTCAGGTCCTACAATTGAAGAACACTATTCTGCCATTTCATTGCAAAAAAAACGATGAAGCTAGTGAAGGCTCAATCCATAAAACCATAGTATGTGATAGTCAGAACCAACAACATTCCGGTTAAGTGATAGAGATCTATGGACCAAATCCTGCACTAGAAATGTTGCGTACGAAACCTCGCTCCTTTTGCTGGCAAGTGAATATACCATATAAAGCTCTTTGATCTGCCAAAACCACCAGCTACAGAAACATGTGAATCGAATGCTTTTAAGCTTCAGCCTTTTACCCTGGCAAATGGGAAAAACCACCAAAGCAATGATTAGAGACTGTTATATTTTGTTCACTTCTTTTTTTCATCAGGTTGTTTTTCTGTGATTTTCATTTAACTCACTTGGATTTCTCTTTGGGTTTTTCCTCCAACTCCTCTGTTGTGGTTAAATTTAGGGCTGTCAGCTTACCGAAAGATTCCTTGGCATCCCCAAAAAAGTCCTTCACCTTATCAAGCACTGTTTTAAGCTTGTCTTTTGTCGGGAGCTGAAAACTCAATGAAGAGGTTGAAAGGTATCCCCCCCCAAAAAAAAAATAATAATAAAATAAAATGAAAAATCAGAAATACTAAAGCAAGATACCCCTTATTGATCTCCAAGTTTGAACACATAAATACAACACGAAGAGTAAATTTGTCACTAACTTCCAAGTTCGGGATAAAAAATTTGTTCATTGATACACAAGAATTCACAGCACAATGAGCAGTCATTTTGGAGACATCAGGACGAGGGGCTGGTATATGACAAATGCCTCAAGTCCATGCCAGAGATGTTATCCATACTCCTACTAACTGCCTGAGAACCACTTTTAATGTGATACTACGCGCCGCTTTCCCACCAAAACTTAGACCTTTTGTGACGTGGTTTCAAGTTTTAAGCCTATTATCTGTATTGAGTGTGTTCTCTGCCAACCAATACGATAAATAAAATAATAACATGCCTATCCCCTGTCCCATATCGGTGGGTGAATCACTTGTCTTGTGAGATTGAAGGTTAAGGCTCCAGCCTCCGTTCCCCTTCAAAAGTTTTGGCCCTTTTGTGATGATGGTTTCAAGTGCACTTAAGGCCTTATAACACCGTTGCTCCTGTGTTTGCGTGTGTTCTTTTCGAACCACAGAAAAAGAAAATGACAAATGAAAGGCCTATCAACATTGAGGGTAACGTTGAACCATTTCCCTTAAGAGATTTAAGGCTCCACTTCCCTCCAAAAGTTAGGCCTTTTTGTGAGGTGGTTCAGTAGTTTTGACCCTTTGATGTCTATTTGTTCTCCACTGACCAATCAAAAAGATAGACAAACTAAGGAGAAAGCCATAAATAAGTCTCATGGTCGTGGGATCTGAATTTTGATAATACCCTTTATGCCTTTGGTAACCTAAGCATATCCGATTCCCTTTATCTTATTTAAAAAATGACCAAACCAACACAACTAGAACGGAAAGACCATTGACTACCTCAATGACATCTGAAGAAGCAAGTGCAGCTCTCACATTGTTATTCTCCTGCATGGTAAGCATGTGGAAAATTAGAGCATAAACTGACAGAACTGCTCGTCTTGTGCAATTCAATATTTAGTAATGGGAATTTCTGAGGACGTTACAATAAGTTTGTAGCCATATCTGAACTCAGTGGCTGACCGCAATGAGCTATGCTGTTTAAGTGCTGTCTTTAGAATATCCTTCTCATCCTGTTTAAATAAAGACCACCTGTCAGCTACATACAATTAGACACATACTCCAGAGTGACTGAAGACGGGAAACTGAAAAAGTAAAGGGAATGTCCACTCTACAATATCACCAGCTGTAAATGTCCACTATAACAGAACATGTTTTAACCATTTCGGGATTAAGTCAAAGCTGGAAAAGTCTAGGCAACAGCAGAACAAACCCCAAAATGGGAACATTCCTATAAGGGACTGGAGAGGATCCAAGTCCAAAAAGAAATGCCTCTCCTTGCACTCGTGGGAGACCAAGCTAATCTGCCAGGGCATGTCTGTAGAACGTGTTGTCAAGGTAAATACATCTAAATAACAAATGATGGCAACTAAAAAACCTTTTTCATTGCTTGACAGAAAAGTATTTCCTGAAAAACCAGGACTTCAACGTTTGGAATTGAAAATTAGAGCAGTGCTGCTTTCAGGCTGTAGAGAGAAATGGAAAGAATGCTCATCCAAATGGTTCCAGAGAAGAGAAATTCAAGATCACAAGATAAAATTATTACCGTTTACCACTACAAATGCCATCATGAAACTACCAGAAGCAACAAGAAAGGGTTGAACGAGACGAACCCTGTCTTTGAGTGGTTAAATGAACAATTGGCAGAGTCCAATCAGAAAAAAAGGGAAAAGTCTGCCCTAAACACAATGACAGAACCTTCCACAAAATAAAAATACAAGTGTACATGCTGCTCTGTCGTGACATATAGTAGAAACTGACAATAGAATCTCTTAGCCTATAGATTGGTTGGTCTTCAACAATAATGGTTTATCTTTCTTGGTTGATTCTTCGATGGTTTTTATCTATGTTCCATGGACTTGGGTACGGGTGTCAAGCGCGAGTCTGCATCTGCTGGTTGGACACAGCAAGTCTCTCATTAAAGGGCACGCAGAATCACTAAAAATATCCATATTTTTTCATACAATAATCTATTGTGGGATAAAAGCATTTTTATGAAACTTAGAGTGTCAGGAAAGACAGTTAAATTATTTTACAACAATACATCAGGAAAAATAAATATCAAAGGCAATGTTGAATACATTTGCATATCAAATGTCCTATGAGAAGGATTGAAAACGTATACCACAGTACCACACTCCCAAGTGTGTAGTGTCCGACAACTGACAAGGGACTTGATTGAATCTGAGGAGTTCATACATTACAGGTTACGGTGATCACTCAGATAATAGTTCTCACGAACTCTATTTATTGAATAGAACTGCAATCTCCCTCTTGTACATTCACCCAACATAGAAATCAGGTTCTGTCCGTTGACTCTTCAGTAAACTAAATAGTTGTACTCGTATATCAATTGTATATGTGAGCACGAGGATCCATTTCAATTATGAAAAAAAAACACAACTCAAATAAGTAAACTACAGCTAAAAGTAATCCCAGAAAAGGCAGGACATTGAATAGATTAATTTAGTTTTCCTAAGAATACCAAGCACAGAACGTATAAATACTCGGTGAAAAGAAATCTTACTCTGTAAATAACTGCCGCAAGATTCCTAGCAAGGGTATCTTTATATATATACTTCCCCAGAAAATTATCTTTAGCTGCAACCATAATCTTGGCAGTTGTACCACCAGATACAATGCTGAGTGGGTACCAGAGGTAAACCTGCCCAAAATACGAAGAATTATTCTATACTAAAAGAATCCGAATAATCCTAGCTCAAAATAAATGTAATAACACTTGTACATATCTTTATAATGATTTGAAGCATAGCTAGCCAAGTACCCATGACAAAAAAAAAGTGAAGCCAATTACGCATGACAAACAAGGTGAAGCCCAGAAGTGAGGTAAAAAAGGATTGGAACAAGTTCTAAATAGAAAAGAAGTACGACTACAAGTAGCCATAACAGCAAGTACGATGAGACATTGGGGCCAATGGTGGCCACAGTCAGTCCTCTTCATTGAAGCCCAAAATTATAATATACAATTAAATCAGAAAGGATGTTTACCAAAAATGGCCCCTGTATGTTTTTAAAGACAAAACAACCTTTGGTGGAGCTAAATAACCCTACGACATTCTCACCACACCCAATTTATGAAGCAAGTTTTCAATGCAGTAAGGAGTGAAAAGTCCGTAAAGACAATGGGAATATCCGAAGTAACACTTCTTCAGACTCTTCTGTCTTGTTTTTCGTTTTTTTCTTTGTTTTGTTTTTCATTATGTATCTTCTGCATTTTGTTTCTCATGCGTTACAATCCATCTTAAGTGACTATTTTTCTCATGATCAATGACTCCACAACTCACATCTGAAACTTTTTGAGAGAACATTTCATCTCTCTTCCTCTCTCACTTGGAACCCCACAAAAATAATCTTATACTTGCTTTGTTTCTCTATACCTCTCTATTAAATGGTGATTCAGCTCCCTGACACACTGAATACAACAAGAGAAAAGAAAGGGGAAGGAGTAGGACACAATGATGCTGGTAGATTTCTACAAGCTCCAACCATCCGTTCCAATTCAACTCTTCAATGCAGATGGGCCGAAAACCTGCTGGCGAAGGAGGTGTAACATGTCGCCACATTCTTCTAATTGTAGTGGAAAAAACCACGCTCTTCTTTCAGTCACTGTCCTTACACTGGACTAAGAGTGCTCCTAGCTATATTAAACTTGGATTTCGTGTTAATTTGCTTTTGATGCCTAATTTAGGGTTATTGATCTCTGAATATTGAGTATCAAAGCATTGAATGTGAGAAATTTCTTCTTTCAAAGTGGTTAACACCTAAGTAACATAATGCGCTTGTGAGTGCATGTGCGAGAGCGCGAGCGTCTCCAGAAGTATCTTAAACTACTACCATTAACGCGATAATAACAAGAAATCCAAAATTTGGAACCGAGAAAAAAACAAAATGACACAACAAAATTTGTGCAGACCTTGGCCGAGCAGATGAAGATAACGAATTTAGGGTTTCCATCGTCTTCAATCTTGGGAAGAGGGGGCGGCATACGTTGTTGGAACTGTCGGTTCATCGTCCCTTTCTTGCCCTTCGCTTTCACCACCAACACTCGCTGCTGCCTGTGCTGAGCAGGCTTTTTCTGGGTCATCGTGGAAAGAGAAGAGAACAAGTAGGAGTGTTTGGTTGGAACCTCTTCGATTGTTCTTGAAATATTCGACATTGGCAGCCGAACCAGTGCGTTCAAGGACATACCCACTTCCATCCTTGCTTTACTCTCTCTCTAAAAATGCACTGATTTCTTGTTTGGTTACGGGATGGATCAAGAGGCGCATCAAGAGGGAGACGGAGCCTTATCTATCCACAACCTTTTTTTTTTTTCTCTTCTCCAGTATAAGTGAGGGACACACGAAGGGACAATCAGCCATACACGTGGCAGGCAACGAGGTCTGACGCTCTTGTAACAGAATTAACCAACAACGATGTTGCCACGGCACTCAGCTTACTTACGGCACGTTTGTTTGTTTGTTTTTTTTTTTTTTTTTTTTTTGAACTGCACGGCACGTTTGTTCGGATGGATGAAAGCAAAAATGATATGGGTACAAAATGGGTGAGTTGGGTTGGGTATGAGTAGGTTGATATAGGTATGCCAATTTCCCCATATCCAATGGATACTCACCCCACCCCCGCCCATATGGAGGCAGAGTTTATCTAAAAAATTCCCCGATAGTAGCGGGTATGATGGAATTTAAAAAATACCCGCTCGGATATGGAGCGGGTTTTGTTTTGTTATCCCCACCCCCGAATCCCCGTACCCGGTTATATATACTATATAAATTATACATATGCATATAGGTAGAAAATAATCTTGAGTATTATTTATTTACATAAGTAATTACTTGCAGAGCAAATTATGTCAATTACTACCTATTATAAACTACATAATATATTAAGAATATCATTACAGATTCTAGTTCCTAAAATGATGTTCTTGCTATATATTGCTCTTTCATTTTATTTTTTAAAATTTATTGGTTTGTCGCTTTATGAAACTTAAAAATTGATGTTTGCTTAGATTGATTTTTTATTGTACTACTGTTATTTTTGCTACATTAATGGTTAAAGTAAGATCATTTGAAGTTTTTTACTTTATATTTTGGTTGGTTTGAATTATCAGGTTTGCACTTTGGTTTCATTATTGACTTCTTATATATTTTGGTTTGGATATGGATATATTTGGAGAAACCCCGATATCCAACAGGATGTGGGTTTGGTGCTTTATCTAATATCCCCAGTAGTGTTTGGAGCGGGGATGGTAAAAGACTCCCCAATTGGGAATGGGAGATAGAATAGGGTCCCCGGCCCGATCCATACTCTACCCTACCCGTTGCCATCTCTAGGTTGATATGGGTTATGGGTTGAATATGGGTCAATTTTATGCGGTTTGAACATGGGTTGGGTTGAAAATGAGTCAAGTCCAACCCAACCCAATGCTTTTTTTTTGTTTTTTTTCCCTGCCCTGTTTCTTTAATTGCTTACTCGATTTTAATTGCTTACTCAGTATTTTATTTTCTAGAGAAAAGACAATTATTCAATTTCTCACAATAGAGACAGATCACAAAGCACATCGAGCAAACAAAACCTAATGTAAAAAAATTCAGAACAGTTAGAATAGGAAAAGACGGTATTCTTTTTTTTGGTAATTCGGAAATATATTAAAGACTAGAGAATAGAGAAGTTCTGCATAAGAGGTGCATTAAGTTGATTACAAAAAATACAAACAAAGAAACAACCATAACACTAGTCAAGATACTGCTTAACATTATTATCCCTCAACATGAACTCCCTGATGGACACCGGGGAAGTAGGGGAAACAATCAACTCTTCTTCTTGTTCTGCTTCGAGATGCGCTAAGTGATCAGCGCATTGGTTAGCATCTCGGTAAACATGAGTAAGCGTGCAACTCGTACGATTGAGTAGATACCTCCCGTTGTTTATGATAGTGCTTTGAGGGTGATTGGGAGGAGCTCCTTCATTGAACAGGAGAATTGTTGTTTGGGAATCCGATTCTATATGAATGTTGGATAGACCGTTTCTCCAAAATGATTGTGAGCCCAACCCTCCGTTTCTAAACTGGAATTGGCCGCCATTTTGCCGTAGTAACCAAGAATCCATGCTCCATGCTCATCCC